>AYEL01081827.1:0-42025 GCA_000484575.1 Olivierus martensii | reverse complement strand
TATCTTCTATATTATAATTAGTCAAACGTGGCTGGCTGGAGTTCCTTTTTCGGACGAACCACTTTACCGATTTCTATAATTAGGGTATTGTTAGAAGGATCTAATTTTCAGATGTCTGCAACTACAAATCTTTTTTTTTTATTTGGCCAATTTTAGGGGCCCTAGGGGCCGAATTTTTATTTTATGACAATAAATATCAATAGATGGCGTTAAGTGTCAAAGAAAGGGGCAACAGATAACTTACCTGCATTACTATTATTGGATTTTTACAGAATTACTTAGCTAAAAGATTTATTACTGATTATGATACAGGATACTGTTCAACTAATCTTTTCACACCTTATTTAACCTTTTCATTGGATGTTTTATTTTAAAGGAAATTTTATGTTGAATTTGCAGTTCTATATCCATAATTACGATGGTGATATATTACATATCTGAAATGAAATTTGCTTATATTTTATCACACAAAGAAATTATAACTATTCATTAATAGTCAAACGTGGCTGGCTGACTGGATGTCCCTTTTTCAGTCGAACCACTGTACTGATTTTTATAAGTATGGTATCGTTAGAAAGGACTAATTTTTTGATGTCTGCGACTGCCCAAAATTATTTGTTGTTATTAATAATTTAAAATTAAAAATAAAAATTAAATTGAAATTGTAGTTCCTCTAAAAAAGACAAAGTCCGCAGATGGCGCTGTAATGTAATAATGGATGCGATTTTACGATACCTATACAAGTTAGGAGGTGTATTTCGTCGTTATATACAGTATTATTAGATTAAATCACAAGATTATGAGCGGGTAATTTCTAGTGATTATTAATAATTTTATCAATAAACAAAAAAAAGTGCGCCATCTCTCCCAGTTTTACCCTACTATTTTAAAATTGGTTTATGATGTATTCTATTCAGTTAGTGGTGAATCAAAGGCATTTCGAAATGAATTTGTCCTTAAATGTATTGATATTGAATTATAGATTATAACATTCTGTGTTTTAATGCAATAACTTT
Source organism: Olivierus martensii (assembly GCA_000484575.1). Lineage (NCBI taxonomy): Eukaryota > Metazoa > Arthropoda > Arachnida > Scorpiones > Buthidae > Olivierus > Olivierus martensii. Next base: position 41,009 of record AYEL01081827.1, on the reverse strand, counting down.
TCTATTGTATGTATTGTACTTAAAAGCAAACAGTCAGACAATAAAGAAATCATAAATGATAAATTTCCTTTTAAATAAATGAAGTAGATACTATAAATTTTCCCTGTTGTCCTCATTTTCATCACTGTTTAAGCAAATATAATTTATTTAATTCGTTTTTTAAATATTTATTGGCATTTTTATATGATTTATCTATCTAAATAATTCAATACAGTAGCTATTATAAGAGTAACATAATTATACTAATATAAAAATATTGATTTTTATATTGTACAATAAACAATCTTTGGATTAATATTTTAATTTTTAATGATAATAAATTAGAGAGAACAAATCTCGGGGATTTTCCTCCTTCCTCGATTGCAAAAATACAATTTTTTTTTTTTTTAATACTAATTTACAGAAGCGGAATGTTAATTTAAAGTTAATATTCATCGAGTTTAAAGAGCGACCACAAAACTTTACACACTAATTAAAAGAGACTTATGATAGACTCGACTTAATTAAGCAAATTTTTTTTATACCGAGGATTATTTTTTTATTAAATTTTTTTTTATTGTAAAAGTATTATTTCCAGTTTTTTTCGCCTCCAATCCCTCCTCATAAATTTACTCTTATTTTCTTAGCTATCGTAGTAATTTGGATAGATTTAATACGATAAAGAGTTCATTGTCTGAATTATTTTTATCATCAATTAAAATTTGAATTATTTGCATTCTTTTTACGCCATTAAAATGTATATTAATGGGATTTATTATTATTATTTTTGTCATATAAAGGAATATTAAGATGAATGTTTTAACCGATTAAAGTGATTATGGAAGATTTATTCTGTAAAGTGTTCCGAAATTAAATTTTGAACAATTCCAAGATGAGAATTTTGGTAACTTCTCGGATAAATTGAGCATCGAAAAATTCGAAAATTTCTCTTTTATAAATCGGATTTTGTCGACAAACCCGGAATTTATTTTTAAATCAAATCTTCACCAATTTTGAATTATCGAGAATTGATTGTGAATTCTGGACATGTTGAAAAGAGGAAATAAAACAACAACGTATAAATTTTTGTTTTACTCTTCTATTTTCAGGGGCAAAGTCCGAGAAAATGCCTTTTTCGATAAAGAGATTCACCATCCGCAGGAGCACTAGTCTTCCAGGAGGTACCAAAGCGGTCAATGGAAGGAAACTCACACTAACCGAAATTAGAGAACAAGTGACCTTGCCCGTAGAAAGAAAGGAAAAGAAGTACGAACAGGTGGAAGACAGAAAGATAATACAAAATCAAACACCCAATATGACGTCTAGCAGATCTCTAGACGTATCGGAACTCAGAAGGTTAGGATACATAGAATTGCCACCTGCGCCTGGGAATCCCGAATCTGGACAGGAGGTAGTCCTTAGAAGAAATCGATTGCCACACGGTATGCATGGTGGTGCTGTGGTGGCCGTCAGAGATCGTCAAAATGCCACATTGCCTGGCAGATGGAGAAGCAGTGGTGGACACCAAGTCACCAGCACGCTTACCGATGCTAGAGGAGTTGTATATGGTGATCAGGTAGTTGGAGCCGAGTTCAGGAGAGTAGTAGTACGCAGGAATGGTGTAAGGTTTCAAGGTGAGTTCTTTATTACTTAAATTACACAAGATGAAATCTTATTCTTTCGCACACTTCGAGAGAGTCAAATTATCTTCTATCACTTTTTTTTCTGTTAAAATGCAATAAATATATTAAATATGCAAAAAAATAAAATTTATTATTGATTTAAATATTATAATATGGTTTCAATATTTAAAAATTTCCCCATTTTTCCCTTTTTTTTTCTTTCTTTAGTAAGGGAAAAAACATTAAATACAAAAAATCATACAAAAGTTTTTTTGAGTGCCATAAAATAAAAATATTTTTTTTTTTTTATAGTTACATCTGAAAATAAAATTATTGCATTTTATTTAATTAATAATTATCGTATTTTGAACTGTGTTAATATTATTAAAGATTTTTCACATTCAAACGAATTTTTAAAGATTAATTTGTATTTTAAAATCATTGTGTGCTTTGATCTCTCTCTTTTTTTTAAACGTAATTTAAATAATTATATTTAAATAAAATTAAATTTACATATTTATTCGTACTAGTTGATCGATATTATCTGAATATTGTTTAAAAAGTTTATATAATCCTCCACAGATGGCAGGAGTTTAAACTGTACGCATTCTATCATGTGCATTATAAATGCTGGGAATGCATACAGGAATGTACTTTATAACACCGAAAATGCATTAAACAATACAAATATTTAATACAAGTGCTTATTATAATATGTAAACTTATCTTGCATATTCTATAAAATTGAAGTTTGAAGTGATTAATCCTTTTTTTGTGTGTATTTTGGATTTTTGTATATAATTTAAACCTCTTAAAATCTCACGTTTTTGTAAGAGTTAAAGTAATTTTATGATAAAAAAAATACTTAACTTTATTTTAAATTTATTATGCAAACCACTTAGAGTTTTAATAAGAAATCATTAAATATTAATAATAAATCTGCTGCAGATTAAAAAAAAACTGCTGTTTGATTTCTCTACATAATAAACTAAAACAATATACAACTACATCGATAAATTATTAAAAAATTCAAGTAAAAATATCTCTTGTAAATCTATGATTTATAGATTGTCGTGAAAATAAATAAACAACAAAAAAACTATGACAAAAATTTATATTTTTAAAGCGAAATCTGGAAAAATATATCGAAAATATTATGATGAATAGATACAATAACATTTTTTCGAAGACGATAACTCACATCTCTTTATTTTTCACGAGATTTTTGAAACAAACTATAGTCTTCTTTATGAGCTTATATCCTTACTTAAGTCTATATAAATTTTATGATTATTACAATATTACTATTTTTAGAAACAACTTTTTTATTTATTTTATGTTTTTTTTATGTCTAGAAAGTCATCACTTCTGCCAATTGAATCATTATAAATAAATAAATTTGATAATTCTACGATCTTACTTGTTAAGAACGTCATTTAAAGATTTATAAATGCGATAAAGAATTTACAATATAATTATTTGAATTACTTTGTGTTAGAAATAAAATTTTTATAAACTTTCGATTCATCAAAGTGCTATAATTATTGAAACTTTATCCATTTAGCAAACATAGCAGTTCGGAATGAGTTTGAAAAGAGAACAAATTCATTATTTTCCAGCGATTCTTCGTAATCCCAGTGGTATAATTACAGGTTAAAGTGTACAGTTTTCTACCATTTGTGATGCCACATTCGCTTTCTTAGATGTGTATTCTGGTTTTGTTTCGTTCACTAAAGCGAACCAAACAATCACTTTTATATATTTCTTAATCAGTATCCGAGCGTAAACAGACTTAAAAGTTGTTGACGTATGAAATTTCATTATTATTTTATTATAAACTGTTTCTTTCAAATATTTAATTTTTTTTTTCTTAAGAAAGAAAATATGCTTAGTTTTAAACTCATTAATTGTATCATTATGTAAAGTAGATATGAATTTTTAAACAAAATTTAAAAATTACTAATTAAAATTTTAAATATTTTATTGAAAACAAAAAATAAAAAAAAAAAGAGATTTAATCCCATCATTTCCTGCCCTCTATTGTCAAACTTAAGAACTAATTTGATATATGTTTAATTTCCAAAAGTAATTATTTAATTAATTGAATTTTTTTTCTTTGTTGTTTAAGAATAATTTATTTTTAAAAAAATTTAATTTAAACTTATCGTCGAGAAAATTTTTAAAATGACAAATTAAAAATGGTTGAAACTATTATTTAATATCCATTTTGTGAACTTTTTAAAAGCCGAAAATGCTCTAGTAATCGATTACAAAAGCATTCGTTATGTTCGATTCGTGGAATAATTATAGTTAATGCCGCAATTAGTTAATTGCAATTCATAAAACGACCGACAGGAGGTAATTGTTATATATTCCGAAGACGTAATTTTAAATACGTTGATTAATTATTTTTCGATTTAAAATAAATTATAATTTACGTAATTATCGACGAGTTTAAAATTTAAAACAGATCATGCAACCGATCGAGTAGATGATCATTTAATGTCGATTAAACATTTAAACATCCTGCATGTCGCGTCGCATAACCATCTCGACATTATTTAGATAATGTATATATCATCTAACATGATCTATACATCATCTCGACCTGTTTAACATAATCGTTTTAAACATCATCTAAACGACATAAACAAATATATCCATGCATATTTAATATAATCGAAACTTCATTGTAGAGTTAACGAAATATTAAAATTTACTGATGATAATTTTATTTTCATTCGATGATTTCCTAATTTATTGTTTAATGTTTATTTTATTTAGTTATAAACTGCGAAAATATTAATATTTTGGTAGTTAACGTCGGAACGAAATTATCGATTTTAATTTATAAAAATGTCCATATTTTCGAAGGATTATTAACATTATGCGAAGTTTATTTAAGGAAGAATGTTATCAGTTTAATAATAACTATGTTTAGATGAGTTACACGAATTCTCATTCGACGCACTCCAGATAAAAATTTGATCATTACACTCTATTGATCAACTTGTAGAAAGTTCAATTGTTACGTTATCAATATTTCTCTTCTTTTTTTATGTAATTTTATGTATCGGTTATTAGAATTTCGTTGTTGATATTAATGATATTTTTATCCTTACTCGTATCGATTATTATTATCATTTTTATTCTATAATAATAATAATGCTTTATTTTTAAAATAAAACCAGTTCTAGCAAGTTAAAAAAAAATTCCATAACATAATAATAGTTTTTAGAAAAGAAATTTTGTTTAACAAATTTATTTTATAAAAATTGTTAAACCAGAACTGAAAGATAATTTATGGTATTTTCGATAAAAAAAACACAATAAAAACAATCTATATTCATAGTATTCTACGTTCTGAGTCAGTTTTTGTCCGTTTATACATTATATATATATATATTTTATATATATTTTCTTTTCAAGAAAGCAAAACGAAATTTCGAATTCTTTGCTATCAGAAGTGATATAGGATTTTTCTTTTTTGCATTGTATGATTACAAAATGATAGATCGATAAGAAGTCTATTGAATGGTTCTGTCTGGTTTCGATATTGAGTAGTTTTATTATAGGAACAGAATGATTTTATTTTTATTCAACTTTAACCTAAAATGTACATTTATTTTTATTTTTGATTTCATGACAAGAAATGTAAGTATAGAACAGAAAAACACACAAATCAAAGATCATTTGTTACGTCATTATCGATGTCACACCAAGATCCACCGTTACATCATAGTCTGCGATGCATTATATCCCATTATTGAAAAGATTTCGGTTATATAATGTAAATTACAGTTTTTAATTGTGTATAAAAAATGAATTTATCTTTGGTTATCCTATAAATATTTTCTTACAACTTATTTACATCTTTATTAAATTTAAAATATTATGTAAATATTTAATACGCTAATGTTCCAATCTCATAAATCGACTAGTGTATTATATTTCACGCGAGACACCAGAAATATAAAATTCCAGACAACTTTACACCTGTGAAGTATCACAGGTAAGGAAAATTGAATTATTATACTAACCCACTCGCATTAAGAGCTACTAAACATTATTGGATGGAAAAATATTTAATTTTTGCATATTTAAAAAAAAACAATTAGATAAAAAGAAAAAAAAGTCATAGGAAATTGTTGAATCCATTTAACTTTAAAGCGCAATTAATTTACTTAAAGCACTTTATCGTTAGCATTTATACATTTACATACAGTTATTAATGATAATCGATCTTAGGATAATCGTGATGCCATTGACATCGCCGCACGCTTACCTGGAAATAATAAACCATTAAATACCAGGAATATCTGACATTTATCGATTCAGTAGAGTTAAACAATCAAAATAATATTCTTTGGAAAGTCATTACGATTACAATTGCTATAAAAAAAGTTATAAAATATTCATTACTCTTATATCTTTATTTTAATCTATAATTACGTTAAATATCATTATTACTTAATCCTATTAGTTAATTGAAAGGAATGCAATCAATCTGTAATTCTATTGGTTGACAATCGTTTGGATGGAGAAAGATCAACAGATGGTGTATAGATGCGTAAACTATTTTAAAATTTAATTTTTTAAAAAGTTTTAAATTTTTCATATTTTCTTTCTTCATTCGCGGATTTATTACATATTTTAATTTAAATTTTATCGAAATAGAAAATTTTATTCATTTAAATTCATGCGAAAATGTATTATATTTAAAGTTCAAACTATGATTGGTCAATAAAAATAGAGGCGCGGCTTGAGATATGACGTGAATTTTAAATTATGAATTTGGTCGATTAAATCGTTTAAATTATTAAATATCTCGATTTTAATTGTAATGCTTGGAGTTTATTTTTATTTTTGTACTAAAAACATAATAATTAATTATATTTTAAAATGTTTTATATTTATATTTATTGAATAATAAAAGTAGGCTTGGCTTTACACATATACAATATTTTTTATTCTCTGTACAAAATATATTGGCAAATTTTCTATCGGTGGTTGATTGAATAAGTCAGATTTATTCATTTTCTAGTTAGGATATATTATATTTACATGGAATTCCTATATTCTTTATCAGAATCGATTTTTCGTTTAACTTTCCTCTTTACTATATGCTCGATGGTGTGATAGATCTGCCATCGTCAAAAGCCCACTTTCAGGTGATGCTAGTAAATGGTTAAAGGACCAGATTTATCATTCAGGCAAACTTTTTGTTTCAGAGGCATTTAATCGAAGAAAATTTTGCCACTAACATAAATGCGGTATGCCATTTGATATAACATATCTCCCATTGAATTCTCACCAGATTTTCGGTACATATTCTGCACAGATTTTGTTATCTCTGTCTCCGGCCACGTTTGTCGTCACGCTCTGCCGGTGTTAGTACGGCGCAGGCTCAGTAGTGACGTCACAAAGTCAGGGTCTTTCCAGAAAGTGCAAGACTTAGACTGTCGTTGACTGGTCGTTGTCATGTCCCGTAACACGTGGATGGCTTCTGCGGATTTAAATGTGGATGATAGTCTGTCAGGTGAGTTATTTGTCATTTCTTAAATGTTAAAAGTGGTATTTCATACGCCGAGAGATCTACGTGTCAACCGCCATTACTCATACCGTAAAAAATTCAATTGTATCTACAGATATCCTACTTTATCTCATACAATTCTGAAAGGTAGATAAAGTTCTTTAAACAAACCGCCTTCTTTTTAAGAAAGGAAAAGTTTTTATTGGTTAACAGTTTAAAGAGCGTGTTTATAAATGGAGAAAGTTGCGAGTCAGTTAATATTATACAGACTATAAACACTGCATTAAGTTTCACAGTGCAACTTTAATTATGTGTATTTCTTAAGCTTAAAATCTCTCTTAGACTTTAATATAGGTCTTTACGGATCAATACGAGGTGTTTAGCAACTCCCACGTCTTGCTTGAGCGAACAGCCTCCAGAGTTACTGAATGCAATATTACTTTCCTTTCAAGATTTACCAAGAGATATCAGAGTTTCTAGTTAAACAACTTATTATAAAATTCTTTAGCTATTTTAAAACTAAGTTAAACAATTTATTATTACAAAACTGCATGGTTTTACTTAGTCATTGAAAGAGTCTTCCAGCTATTCAACATAATATATCAACAGGATTTTAATGTAAAAATTTTCGTTATCTTTCTTCCCTATTCCTCTTCGTTTATAGAAAAATTATAGGTTCCGAAATTTTCATTTTTAATCTGCAGCCGAAAAACTGTTTAGAATTTATTATTTTTTTTTAATAAAAAAAAATGAGTAATTGTTTGCTTATATAAATTAAATTTTGATCAACGGTAGTTTATAAAAATAAATTAAATCTACGGTATGTTTATTTTTTCATTTATATATTATTCGATTTATCAATAACGCCTTTTAAGTTTGCTTCACTGTATGGCAGATATGTGCTGTGGTGGAAAACACATTGCTGCAGGGGTAAAATTCTCTATTCATCTTGGACTCTTCGAATTTCTGACAGGATTAATTAAATGAGAACAACTGAATATATATATATAACCTAAGGGACTCTTCGAATTTCTGACAGGATTAATTAAATGAGAACAACTGAATATATATATATAAAACCTAACTTGCTTTATTCTGCAAAATTAAACTTTTCAGGAAATATTTTCGGCAGAAATAATAAAAATATTAAAATTCTAGATAGAGTTGTTTTGTTCCTTTTCTATTTTAAATATTAATTTTGTCAGATTGACTTTCACATGATTAATTTTCCCTTTATTAAAAATGCCAGAGACGAATATAAAAAAAAAAATGTATATCATCGTCTCTATTTATCGTGTGAATTTTAATGTTTTATTTATTTGTTTTTAGTGTTGTTGCAGAGCATTTTTTTTTTTTTTTTTTTTTTCAATTTTCGTTAAGAGAAACTTGGTAACTAAATTTGTAAAAATTGAATTCTCTAAAGTGAATTGCTTAAAAATAAACAAATGGAAAACAGAATTTATCTACACAGACAGTTAAATTTTAAGTAATACATCAATTTTAAACTATAAAAATTGTTACGAAATGGAAAGAGTAAAGTATAAAATGAACATGAATGAATAATGATTTCCATAATAGTAATATATATTTTTAAAAAGCAATTCATCTCTATTGTTCTATGGCAATGAAACTATCCTTTCCAGGGTCATTACCGGCATCCCGTGGTCGATAGCACAGCCCTGTGCCATAGCAACGCAGTGAAGATGGAACCATTTATATTTGGGGGTGACGGATACCTTACGTAAAGAACTATAGAGGAAAAATGCATACGTTTCAATAATATCTCTTCTGAAAGACTTCCTAGACACGATTTAAAACGTCAAAAAGGCTTTCTAAATATACGAAATCCTAAAATAATCCCACTTCTCACTTTTTAAGCTTATCAGTGGATGACATCACAGCTCACTTATGAAAATTCATCTTAAAATAACCCCCCGTTAGGGCAGTTTTACCGAATTTTTATAAGTGATTTTAAAGATTAGTAAACGTATAAGTGACTCAGATGTTGGCGAAACCTTATTAAACCACAAATTACTGATAAAAAGAAGAGATGACTAATGCTGGGGGATAGTAAATGTAAATGATTTTGTGGAAAATAGTATTATCTTACAAAAAAAAACATTCGATAGTAGGACATTTTTGCGATTTACCAATTCCGAGCACATGCAGGGAGTGTTAAATTACATATAACTTCCTGTCGTTCGGGGTTGTTCCATTCTAGCAATCTTCAACATCTAAATCTATTCCACAATTTTATAGAATTACGTTATTTATTTAACTTTTAATCATAATAATATAAGAAATATCAAATATTTAAAGATAGTAAAAATTAAAAGTTAATATATTAGTGGCATGTAAATACGATATTAAAGCGTTAAACTGGCAGAGGAGACGATCAATAATTTTTGTCTGTCAAAACGTTATTCAACAGTCTACCTCAAGTCAAAGGTCTCGAAATTTTCTTTCTTAAATATTTTTTTTTTTTTTTTTTAATAACAGTCTGAAAAGTTCACTCGTGTTTTCTTTATAAACATTTTTAAACACCCAAAAAAGGGAAGAAATTTCGTAAATAACCGAAAAAGTAAAGAAGCAAAATAGTGTTTAAGTATTGATCCGATGTGCAGAGAGGTGGAATACCAAAATTAAAAAAAATATATATGTAGAAAATATGATATAACTTGTTTGCTGGAAGTTTATACATAATTAAATATGTTAAAAGCTAATTTTGTAGTTTATTTTTTGAATTATTAACAAGCTAAGAAAGAGAAAGAAATGTGGAAAGTTAATAATTTCATGGCTGAAATTATTTAATAATGTACTTTTTTGAAATAATAATAATACAGATAAATGGTATAAGTTTGCGGAAACAAATCTTCATGCAATGAATGTTTTAGAGAGTATGTGATTATCTTGGAAAATGGCCAAAGTATCACTCAACACATGTGCCATATTGGCAGATATTCAAAATATTTTTTGATAATGATTCAATTTTTCGAAACACGTTTAAGGTTTTTAATAATTTAATTATTTATTTTAATATTAATTAAAAATCGAAAACGACGTTCGAGACGATGGATATTTTTCTTTGCATTTATTAAAGAAAATGTATTGATATAAATATATGCACATATTTTTATGTGTGTTTGCTTTCTTTACTAAAACTCAACTCGACACTTCGACTAAAAATAATGACTTGTATGATAATCAAAATTTTTTTCTACACATAAAAACGGTTAAAGTAACACAAATCATATTTTTTAAAATAGTAAACAACAGGAGTAAATTATTATTATTAGTTTCAACACTATATTAAAATTTATAAAGGACAAAGTAGTGTTTTTATTATTGCATGTTGTAAACAAGTTTTCTTTAGCCTCTTTTATAGAGGGAACATTTAAATTTTTGTTCCTCTGGAGACATTATTAAAAGCTTTTCTATATACTAAATGAAACAATGACGAATTAATGTGAGTGAGAGACTAAATCGATATGTTTCTCCTAATATCATATATTGATTTCAGTTTTGTATAGCAACAGTGGCACAACACATTATAAGAACTACAATGCAGGCTTATATTGTGTACAGAAGCTTATCTGAGAACGTAATACCGAGGTATATTCTCGAATATAAACGTCTAAAATTCGAGAATTGCAGCCATAAACTTTAATTATTCAGTTGTGTACGACAGAAACTGTTAACCGTTTTTGTTCCCACTAGTAGACACAGACAGAGTTTATAATTTGATCAACGTCTGTCTTTTCCTAATTAGTTTGACCAATTAACATTATAATAACCCAATCACGTGATTAATAATTCACTAGAAACGTCTTCGACTTTCGTAAATCCATCCGGAATATATCTTAAGCGAGTATGTTTGCAGACCAGACCGTCATACGTTACATATATACAGGTATGTATGTAGCCATAGATAAACATAGAGATGTATTAATTATAACGACGGATACATGGCGACTATATTTAGAACGGAGACAAACAAACTCAATTATGGGTTCTATCGTTCGAGAAAATTGAAAAGATGTGTAAATGTTGATATAAAGAGTACAAGAAACGTTTGCATAACTGAATATGCACTACTACTTCTTTTTTTATTATTTTTTCCCCCTTCATTCTGAGAATCTACTCATGTTGTTTACTAATTAAATATAGCGAAATTCATATCTCGAAATTATGTATTTTGAATTTATACATTTCCTCCTTTTCTCACTTTCGGAAATTTAATTCCTGAAGATGAAGATACTTTTCTCTAGGAATTAATCTCTTTCTAAAAATGAAAAGTTGCCATTTTAATTATGGTAACAGAGAAAAATCTATAAAATTAATATTAATGAAGTTCTGTTTACGAGAATTATATCTGTAAGTAATTTAAAGAGAAATAATAATAATTTAGTTCATAATTAAATTATATTTTACTATTAAACTTTAATCTATTGCTGCTGCGGAGGGAGTCTATTGATAAACAAGTTACCCAAAAACACTGAGGTTTTAACAGGATGTTATGAATCTATTCTTTAAACGATATGAATACAAATGTGGCATGAAGATTTTTTTTTTTTTTTTTTTTTTGAATAACTTCGAGAGCTATTCATATCGAAATTCTTAACATAGCATTTCTGTATACTGGGTTTCTTTTTTTAGGAACGGGCCATTCAGACTGAACACACAACAAGTGTATTGAAAAGTCTAAAATCCCGTAGACCTTGAGGAATTTGGAGTATATATTTAGTTAAAATCATTTTTAATTCACCTTTAAGGTATTATTTTAAACGCTTTTATGAATTTTTAATCTATTTTAACTTCTTCTTAACCATTGAAATGTTAGAAGATTTAATCCTGGCTTAAAACGAATTTAACGAGAGAAAAAGTATTAAAATTTTCACCTTACCTTAACATATTTAAAAAAAAAAATAAATTTTATTGGTTCTTTTAACGCATTTTTTGCCATTCAGATGGCGAACGAAATTTTTATGCACCATCTTCATTTCCATGACAACAGGTGATGTTGATCGAAATCCGGATAAAGATGTCATTCCTTTTTTTTAGGTTATCAAGTTATTATTTTAGTTTTAGCACGTTGTTGTTGTTATTGTTGTTATTATTTTATATTAAGTGTGGAAGTTGGAGAATTTACCGATTAGAAAGTCCGTTGCATGGATATTTATGAGCATGCAAAATAAATGTATACGCAATGCATCACAATACGAAATACCATACATACGTAAAACAAAATAGCAGGAATTTGGTGTATCTCTACGCCAGTATCAGTTTCGAGATAAACAAAAATCCTGTTCTTTGTAGCCATTTGTCTTTGTATATCAGTCAAGGCATATGATTCTGGAATATATCTCGAATTTCCCTGCAAACTGAAGATATATAAATAAATTTTATAGAAAAATAAATTCGATTCTAACAGGTATACCGACAAATGCGATATAAAAATGAATATTTTCTAGCATCCTTTCAAAAAAAAAAATATTTTATAAAATATCGATACCGATGTGCGAGGATATACATTACAACAAAACATACCTATCAGAGTTATATATACAAAATAAAGTTGCCAAAATACCGATTTTTGTAAACCACACGTGGATGCAAACAAACACAATGTTCTATAGACATATTTTAATTGTTTTGTATTATTTAAAACATAGATTTACACGAAAAAAATCTCGATTTGTTATATAAAAACACCGGGATTAAATTGTATAAACTGTATATTTGCATATAACACACGTAAAAACGGCGATAAAAATTTTACGAGTTAAGTCTGTTAACGAGAAAAAAATAAAAAATTATTTACAGTTAAAGTTAAGGTCGTTAACACGCAGACATCACACACTAAGCTACTCGATTTTCAGCATTATCTGTGTTAGATGATCTCGTGTAAAATTTGCACCGACAACCATCTTAAACATAATTAGGTCAGTCGGTTTTTTTGTAATCTAGAGAGCAGAATTACGTGGCAGCGTAGAGGCAACAACAATAATTGAACACGCTCGAGGCAATATCGTTCAGTTGTGACAAACACTGTACAAGTTGTGTACTAGTTCGACTATAGCGAGGTAGATAGACACCGACCTTTTAGTCTTGTTGTTTTATATTCGCCTATCGAATATGGCGGTACACGTTTGGTATAACATCTGTTTGTGCAGTTGTTAGTACTGAGCAGGAGAACAGGTAAGTGCGCATATTGCTTTTTTGGTCGCGAATTCGGCACTAGACAGCGTATCGATTAACCTTGAGACGTTTAACCTTGAAAGGTACTATTGTACGGTATCTCAGGTAAAGAAAAATGCTCGTAATTTCACTGGATACATTGTTGCTAGCGTGGGATAATTGAAGTTACCAATTACATTCAGATGCTCCGATAGAGTGTTTTTTTCCTTATTGTGTTTGTAGCCATCAATCCACACACCTGTTCGGACTGGTATAGTTCCGATTGCGAATGTCACGTGTCTGATTATTTACTGTTTAGCGTGAAATTTAGCTTAAGATCTATTGATTCTTTATATATACAAGCTATATAAAGAAGAAAAGAAAGTCTAAGCACTAGCTGCATTTTCTTAGAATGATCCACTAAGCTGAATTCGGGATGGTTGAGTCACGTTACACTGTTAAATCCAGTGGCTTCGTGACTCGAAACACGAATTGGGATAAGTATACAGTTGACGGCTTTATTTTTTTTTCGTGAACGTGATATTTATAGAAAGCATCGATTCGTATTATTATTTTTTCAATTATAGATTTGTAAAACTTTCTGATGTACAGACATCTGATTATTTTTTTTTCGTGAACGTGATATTTATAGAAAGCATCGATTCGTATTATTATTTTTTTCAATTATAGATTTGTAAAACTTTCTGATGTACAGACATCTCACGCTCTGTGTTGTGTTTCAGATGCCATTCGTTCGTGTTCTGTAGATTCTATCTGCAGAAACACGTTAATTACGTTAACGCATCCGGGAAAATACGGAAATTAATTAAGTGATGTGTATGTAATAGAGCAGAATTTAGAAGATAGTCCAGTAGCGGGTCAAAGGGCGACACAGTAACCCCCCTAGAGAGTAGAAGGTGAACGCCCTGTGGCAGAACAAAGACGCCACTATGACGTATCCCAGCATTCCTTACGATGACTCAACCCAGACTATAGGGAAACTAAAGTTGTGTAGTTCAAGGTTAAATGTCTACAATGCTTTCTCTTATATACCGCTCTGTGGTTCTGCATTTGCCTGTTATTTAAACTGCCAAAATAAAAAAAAACGTATTTATTTATTCGGTTAGGCAGTCTTATAAGTCTATTCGGTTAGATTTACACATATATTTGATAGTGTACAGTACACACACACACACGTCGTGACGTTGGTGGCATCAGCGCGCGTTTTTCCTAGTAATGCCTTATTGGTTACGTAATAAATATGCATCAGTTGAATTAATGTGGGCCAACCCGATTTTCGAATACATCAGAGAAGAAATTGGTTACGCGTACGGTCACGTGACTAAATTGAGATGGCCAATGGTGTTAAAAAGACAGCGAACACACGCTCGAAAGTTACATGGCTGTCCTGACTGTTATCATGGTTACGCTAGAGACTATAATAGGTAAGTGGATTGTATATCGATTTATATACGAGTGCTATAGCATATACTCTACTAGAACTTAGTTCTGGCAAGAGTTCTGAATAGAAGCAATTAATATTCTCTTAGAAATGGGTCAAGGAATATACGTATTTATTAAAAAAATGTATATCTTTTTGATGTCTGCGATATTGGAACTGCCGAGTTAAAAAGGTCATTTCTACAACAGCTGCGCTTGTTTAGCACATAGTATGTGGGCTAGAAGTAACGATAAACACGATTTTTGTTAGTTAAAGCGATATCGCATAGCAAAGAGTCTGAAAGACACACTAAGATAATTTTGTATGCCATCTTACGATTGTTAGTTAAAGCGATATCGCATAGCAAAGAGTCTGAAAGACACACTAAGATAATTTTGCCATCTTACAAGCCAAAATAAGTAGTAATCTATCAAATATCGACGTTTTGGACTTTGCAAATTCACTTTGACAAGTCACATTCATTGATTTGAAGCTTTTCATGCAGGCGAATTGACTAAAAGTCTCTTTCAATGTCCTCGATGCTCCAGTAAGTCTCGAGTATCTTATTTATTGTCGTCTCTCACCATAAATGCTACAGATTGCAGGAACTTTGTTCTTAATGATGACTTAGCTAAGTGGATCATATAATTTTACTTAATTAGCGTAGTAAACATCTTATTTCTTCAGAAATTAAAGAATCTGGTGTGTTTGTAACTGTTGCTCCGATATTAAAAAAAAAAGTAAAAGACGTTTCGAAGCCGAGAATTTTATTTATGTTAATAAACTGCAACATAATCTGGCTGATAAAATGGACAATGCTCGATATGTAGCTATCTTCTCGAATGACAATAGAAGAGTCGTGTTTCGAGCACCGGATGTGGATTTTTCCCCCCTCCAACACTTCTCTCCGTTGCTATGGAGACGTTTATAGGTATCTTTTAACGTGAGCTGGAACACCTCCGGGTTTAAGAGCCACAGAGTATGGCTCGATGTCGAAAAATTGACTTCTTTTGTGACGTCTCTCTCATAGAATGCAGTCAGAAAATGATGACAGCTCGCTGATAGGATTAACTGATATTTTATGCAGAATGGTATGATTTTTAGCGATACGTAAAGAGGAAGAAGTAATTTTTTAAATTATTTTTCTTCTATAACACTACTGCACCGAATAATTCTGCAGCAATCCACACATACAGACGTTTTCTGCTTTTAGTAAAATGTAACTTTTCACACCTTTAACAAAAGAATTTCTGGAGAAAGATTAAAGAAAATATGTGAAAAGGTAAACTACTAAATAAATAGAAAATTTTGAAAATTTTTTTTTATATATACAGTATATACACAGTACTAGTAGAAGAAAGAGGAGGTTAAACAAACATTTTTATATATGCAAACGACGAAAAAATCGTTGGAAAAAAGTACTTAACAGGAATTTTTCAAAAGGAAAATCAAAAATCTTGGTGAACAGTTTCGATTTCTCTTTCGAAAATAGATGACTTGCAAAACCTTAAAAGGATTTTTAGCATAAAGACCAAACAAAACTCTTAACATTCTTTTTTTTTTTTATAGATAAAAAATAATGTTCAGAAATCTTATTTAAACTTTCCTGTTTCGCATATATAAACTCGAACCGAAAAGAAAAAAAAAAAAATTCATTCTTGAACTTGTTGTAACATTTTAAAATAGTGAGTTTAACGATTAATAAATTTGGAAACAATTCTTTAAAATATGTCAAAGACACGTAATCTATAAGAAACAACGCCATTAATCTTCGACTATTGCCTAAAGCAGTTTCTTATCTAAACTTCTCTTATATTGATTTAAGTAATTCTTTTACAAGATTAGATTTTTGTCTTCGGGACTAATAATTAAATAATTAATTTTAAAATTTTAATAAAAATGATATTATTAAATTTATTCTCTCTAGGTGAATATTTTAAGAGATTTAAATGTCGTATAACTATTCTACAGGAGTAATAGCGAGTTGTGCAAATTCTGGCAGAGATGAAATGGTTCTAAATGGGAAAGTTTCAGAGAAAATACTGAAGGAGAGACAAGAATGAATATAATATAAACTGGCAAATGTCTTAAAGTCGTATCTTCGATCGTCCTTTATAGTTATAGAAAATCCCCATCTCAGTTGCATTTGTTGAAGTGAAAGTAATGTTCTTACTTTAGAGAGACTATCTTTACCTTTAAACTGCGTCTAGGAAGTGCAAAATACTGTTCAAATTATCAATAATCTGTCTTATCCGAAATGATGTCGTCTCTTCCTCGTCTGTAATACGTGTTTTCTTCTCGTCTTACAACTTTTAATAGTTTAAAGTCCATTTAAAAAGACTAATAACGTTTCTTTACGTCGTAAGGATCTAAAATTTCGTGATGCTAACGTTTCTACCATGGTAAATTATCGTATATTATTGTATTATTCTGTAAATCTGCCAATTAAAATGGGCGATAGCAACGAACATAAACATATTTAGATTACCGAAATTTGCAAAACTACATTGATATGCAATGAATTATACGCAAATCAAAGCCTTGTAAATCAATTTTCTCCTGTTTACTAACTGAGAATAGACTTAATTGGTAATTACGAATTGCACTCGATTCCTTACACATGTTGATAATTATCGTGCATTTTCCAACTTTTCTATCGATCATAATTTCTGAGGAGGTCAATTATCTCAGTTGAAGGAGTTTCAGCTCTTAAGGAGGCTGATCTGTAGTTTTTTTTATAAGATTCGTTTCAACGGAATAGAGGTAAATTTCGTTTGGAATGCACACTATAGATAGATCGCTATTGGCAAAGGATACATCAGAGTATTGGCAGAAAAAGATGGATTATTCCACTCTTAGAACCAAACTTGACTAATAGTGCATTAGATAGGATTCGGTATCAAATGATTTGAGTAATTTATCATTTTGTACGGCAAAGGACAGAGATTGAGAGGGATAGTTAGCGAAAAAAGTTGTTGCTAAGTTTCTAATCTCGGCACATTTATCTTCTCATAATAGGCTAGGTATCAATACCAATTAGTTCTGTTCGCGACAATTTTCAGAAGAAATAAAATTTCGAATCGAATTTCTGATTTTTCGATGTGTTTCGAAGTTTCTAAAGAATTAAAATTCCGATCTAAAACACTTCAGCGTTAGTAAAATATTTGATTAGGATTGATATTCCTCACGCGAGTTTGGTAAATCGCAACGACATCACGCTTAAAACTTGTACGAATTTTCGAGAACTTTTGCAGTTTTTCTTTTTGTTTGCTGCTTTTAGTTTTCGCTACGTTTACTGCTCAAGAGAGGAAACACAGTTTTTGCTCGTAAAAATACAAAAAACCGGCCATTGACCCTGAAGACTCGGAAACGTAGTCTTTCTTAGTTAAGATTTTGAGTGGAAAATTGCATTTCCGACTTCACGTACTTTCCAAATCGTTAGTTTGGAGGTATTTTTTCTCTTTTTGAGAACTTTAAAATGTTCTCATAGTGTAGATACCCAAATGCTGCTAGTCGTGTTTATAGATCCGCGTACAAAAACATCGATAATTTTTTAACATTAACCATTCAGTAATGTTCCTTAATGACATCTTATCTACAGAGAAGCGCATCTTAATTTCAACTATTTTAGAAGAGAAAAAAGGAGAAAAAAGTATCTTCACAAGTGGGAAATTGGTATTCAGTTCGTGGCTATTCAGCGAATTTTATTTTAGTATATCATAAAGAATCTAAAGAGCGACTACATTTCGTTTGCAAATGTCAGCACAAGTGCAGAAAGATAAGGAGACAGAAGAGAAAAACATATATAATATATATGTTAGCTATCTTCTTCCATTATTCGCCAAATAATGATCAGTTTTGATTGGAACACATGCTGATAAAAGCGCTATTTGTTTCCTCAGCATGTCCAAATTTGAAAGTGTCAGCTAGCATCTCCAACCTGTACTCCAATCAATCTATAGATGTTGTTTTGCATGTTCCAAATAGTTTACCCGAAAAGTACTTGAAATTCCTTAAGTTAGATGCGATAAACGAGAATTTCAAGTAGTTGTAAACATAGTTTACGTACTCTTCGACTTTTTAGCAAGGTATATCGACCAAACTTTATATATAAAGGTTCGTACGATCACAAGAAACGTAGATCTATCTTAAAACAGTTATTAAAAATGGCTTTTTAGACGAAAACAATTAGACGATTTCAACAATTAATTTTTAAATTACTAAAAATACGATTACTTGTTACAATACACGTAACAAGTAATACGTGTACTTACTAGTATCATAACAGTACACCTAACATACATGTATTGTTACGATAACGTAATTTATTCTAATTCTCGTAAATAATCAGTTACTTTCATTGTTGAAATAGAATTAAAAAATTACTAAAAATACGATTACTTGTTACGATACACTTAGCAAGTAATACGTGTAATTAATAATATCGTAACAGTACACGTAACATATGTGTATCGTTACTTTTTAAATCGAATTTTTATGTTTTACAGAAACCGATTACTTGTTACAATACACGTAACAAGTAATACGTGTACTTACTAGTATCATAACAGTACATCTAACATACATGTATTGTTACGATAAACGTAATTTATTCTAATTCTCGTAAATAATCAGTTACTTTCATTGTTGAAATAGAATTAAAAAATTACTAAAAATACGATTACTTGTTACGATACACTTAGCAAGTAATACGTGTAATTAATAATATCGTAACAGTACACGTAACATATGTGTATCGTTACTTTTTAAATCGAATTTTTATGTTTTACAGAAACCGTATATTCTAGTACTACCGCAAAAAATTGATAGCGAAATACAATTTTCGAAAAAAAAAAGCATTTAAATCCCTACAGATATTAATTTTTCTCGGATTGAATAATCTGGATGGATTCAATTTTCGGAAAAAAAAAAGCATTTAAATCCCTACATATATTAATTTTTCTCGGATTGAATAATCTGGATGGATTTTTTTTTAAGGAATTTTCCCCACAAAAGTTATAGAATTTTAATTCTCTAAGGAAGTTTAGAGATAAAACTAAAAAGGTTTACTTTAAGGATAAACCAGATTGAACTCAATCCTATTTAAAAATGCTATTTTCTATCACGACATCTATCGAAAATAAATACATACAGCGAATATCGAATTTGTTTATTATAAATTTCGACTTCTAGTCAAATACAATATGGGAGCCTCTAGCGATTTCGCGAAATTCTCAGTAGAATGCCATCGATACCGATTTCAGCAAAGTTTCATATTAAATTTTGTCCAGATATTGAAGTTATGCTGAAATCGTTCTTCCATAGCAACCGATTTGCGCTTGGTTTCAGTTCCATCTTCACTTCTTCCATCAACATCCATTCGAGAAAGGATTGTAATTATCTTTCTTTTTTTTTTTCCTTTTCCTTTTTTTTTAATGGAAAAAATTACCAAGTAAATCGCTTCTTTGTCGGAAAATAGGAGACGAACAACCTAAAGAAATGCCTTTATAAAAATAACAAGGAGCTGTTAGTAGAAATTAAAGCGATGTCGGTGAACTGATGTGATAGAGAATAAAAAGGTAAATGTGATGTGCTTGAGAAACACCAATCACTCCTAAACAACATCTCAAATGGTATGCTCCTCATGGCTGAATGACTTCACCAGATGAAAGGTTGTTTTTCGTCAACGTTCACTGGCTATTATCAACTTTCTATTCTATTAATTAATGAAGAGAATCGTAGAATCATCCGGAATTATCATAAAAATATATCAGCTAGATGAAGAGAGATGTTAGTAAAGATATCTGCATTAGTTTATTGTCTTTTCGACAGCGTAATATGTGATGGAGCCAAGATGAACGATACTGTAATGGCATAAGTAGTCTTCTTCATCCGATGTTATTTATTTATTCATATAAATAAGTTCCTTAAGACGAACATGTCGTTGTTGATATCTTGGGCTGTATACTTGAAGATTTACGAGATTGGAAAACAAGATTAATGCATAGTCTAAAGCAGATATTAATAAACCAAATGAGGATCCCCGAGGAACTCCATTAACGTTAAAAGGATATGTAGCTGCGAGTCGTAGGCGTCGAATTCATTATTATTAGAAATGTTTGTTTATCCAAAAAATAATGAAGATTTCTCAGTTATTCGTTAAGATGATAATCAATTTTTCAATAATCTTTAATATACTATCGACTGAAGTATCTTGAGCATCACAGATAACGTTTAAATCTGGGATAAGAATGCTGTTTTACCTGATTTTGAAGATCAAATATAGATTTTTTTGCCATTAATTTGTATTTTTATAAATATACAACAACTTTAACAAGTTTATCTGGCTCGTTAAAGTTGTTAATTCGTTATTTCTGCAGAAAACTGTATACAGGTAGGAAATTTCAGTATTTTTCGTTGGAAATGTGGGAATTTTAACATTTAATCGCGTCGTAAATTATTATTGGTGGATTTACACCAACTGGAAATTTTATTGATATGAATTCCCTGCCAAGTGAACTATTAAAACCTTGCAGATTTCGCGTATTGCCACTTCTCATTATCACATCTCTTCAGTGTTTGCTAAGCGATTAAACATCCTTAATCATTAAACGACGAAAACATTTAAATCAGAATTTAATGACCGCAATTATCCCAAAATCCGAAAATATCAAGCTAAATCACTAGCATGTTTTCCGTATCTACTTTCTGCATACCAAAAATTCTATCTTTAACTTCTTTTTTTTTTCCCCTCTCCTCTCCTTAATCACTTCTTTATCCTCTTTCATAGATTAAGTAAGGCACACGTGTAAGTATAGGGAATTCTTATCTGTATCTAGATCGAGAACTCTGCTGATGCAGTAGAGTTTTATTAAGCGTAACAATCTAATTTTAGATGTTTGCGATGATGCAATTTACTGGGCAAAACAGAGTGAATATATTTATCCAGAGCACTTTTCACATATGCAATTACTTGTATTACACTCGCATATATCTGTTGTTAATGTTAAAATGTGCCTCCCATTTCGTGTTGAGTCGATTAACATTAAAACCAAAGAGCCAAGTTATACTATCCCTTGTAATTATATCAGGTTCTAGTTTCGTAGTGTATACTCTCTGTGGAATTTCATTTGAAACAATACCTTTAGATAGGTACACTCTTTATTCTAACCAACACCACATTTCACTTCCAAATGTTTGCTCGACGTATACATAGGAGAGATGTAATCCAGTATAATATCCAGATTTTAGCACTACTAATGTAGAAACCGAATCGTGTAAGAGTATTAAAAAAAAGTAACAACAAATTTGTCTTGGCTTATTGATTTGCTAGAACACGATCTTTTTAGTTATTGATGTGTAATGTTTGCTAGCAAAAGTTTTCCTGAATAATTCAATGACTTTTAAACTCATTTAATGCTTGTTAAACTAAAGTACGGTACGTAATTTGGATTTGATTAGATTAGAAAATAAGATAGACTCCTAAAGTTTGTCTTTGGCAGCGTGAGTGTGAATTAATTAATCGCTCGTAAAAAATTTTATTGTTTGACGTTTTCATAAAGTTTCAATCGTGAAAATTGGCAAAAATATATATACTATAACTGATTAAATTATTTAAAAATGAAGAATTTTTTTATATACAGAATGGAAAAAAACTTCGTCGTAAAGTTTTGACCTGACGACAGTATCCGAAGGCAGTATTGAATCTATGGGAGAGTATAGTAATGCTTTTTTATATACAGAATGGAAAAAAACTTCGTCGTAAAGTTTTGACCTGACGACAGTATCGGAAGGCAGTATTGAATCTATGGGAGAGTATAGTAATAAGTCCTACAGTATAGCAGTATAGTACAGTCCTAAGTACAGTTCAATCCTACAGTATAACAGTATAGTACAGTCCTACAGTATAAGCAGTACAGTCCTACAGTATAGCAGTATAGTACAGTCCTAAGTACAGTCCTAAGTACAGTACAATCCTACAGTATAGCAGTATAGTACAGTCCTACAGTATAAACAGTACAGTCCAACAGTATAGCAGTATACAGTCCTACAGTACAGTACAGTCCTACAGTATAAGCAGTATAGTACAATCCTACAGTAATAAGTCCTACAGGACAGTACAGTAGAATAGTCCTACAGTAGTATAGTATAGTCCTACAGGATTAGTATAGATACAGTATTAGTATAGTCCCAGTACAGTCCTACAGTATAAGCAGTACAGTCCTACAGTATAGCAGTATAGTACAGTCCTACAGTACAGTACAGTCCTACAGTACAGTACAGTCCTACAGTATAAGCAGTATAGTACAATCCTACAGTAATAAGTCCTACAGGACAGTACAGTACAATAGTCCTACAGTAGTATAGTATAGTCCTACAATAATAAGATTACTGTAGGATCCCATAGACTTAATACTGACTTCCGATGCTGTCGTCAAGTAACAGTAGGAGACATTGAAACAGATCGAAAATATCAATGAACATATGGTCTAAACCATATAAACGGTACCTTTTTGTACTCTTTACAACTAGCCAATAATAATCGAGCACGCGAAGCGCCATTTCCACGCGTTGCGTCGCTGTCGATTGTGATTGGCTAGCTCTTCGCATGTCCGATGGTGATTGGCTAGGTTTAAACGGTCCTAACTCGAAAACTCGACTTGTTTCGATGCTCTCTATCCTGTATATTTAGGCTAGCTCTTCGCATGTCCGATGGTGATTGGCTAGGTTTAAACGGTCCTAACTCGAAAACGGTGTCATTTACACCATATATTCACTGACATTTTCGACTTGTTTCGATGCTCTCTATCCTGTATATTTGCTCTTTTCTATATCATAATAGCTTATAAAGTATAAATAAATAAGATAAAGTACGAGAAATATATGTAAAAAGGAGCAAAAGTATATAAATAATTAAAATATAAAAAGAGAAGAGCATATACCGGTGGCAAAGATGCATAAGTGGGAAAGTAACAAGAGGAAAAATTATATAATAATCCTCTATAGAAAAATATCAGTGATTTATAATTTGTCTAACGACCAAAACAACTCCTGTTCATTTCATCGATGCTAATCATTACCTTGGTGATTCTACCTTAACTCTATTAGTTGACTCTGATCAGTTCCAAGTAGAATAGCCGAAGGTTGATGTCTTCTTGATGAAACAAAAAAAAGTGAAGAAAAATCAGTATCAATCGAGTTAAGATAAAAACAAATAATTTGAGGATTTACAGCATTA
This sequence comes from Olivierus martensii, assembly GCA_000484575.1. Classification (NCBI taxonomy): domain Eukaryota; kingdom Metazoa; phylum Arthropoda; class Arachnida; order Scorpiones; family Buthidae; genus Olivierus; species Olivierus martensii. The sequence continues at coordinate 17,019 of AYEL01081827.1, read as the reverse complement.
TATAATACACAGATCGAATTCGGTTAAGAGAAGTGCGGTTATGTAAAGTCAATTTTAGAGACGTCCCCTTTGGCTAGAGTAAATTTGTATATCCTGAGTGACTAGTAATTTAATTTGTGTTAAGCCTACCATAACTTCGTATCAATTCTTTAAACTATTGATTAAAAATTTGTAATTGAATTAAATTCACATACGAAATTTTACATATTTAAAATTTTTGATCGTTTAATTAAAATATCTTGTTTGCATTTTATCATTTAATTTGATATATTGAGTATTAACGAAACATTAAAGTTTAAATTAAGCAGATTTCTAATGAATTACTAATCTATTTTCTTATTTGTAGTACAAACTATATAAAATATTCAATTATTATAAAGAGAAAATCGTTTTATTCAATGTCATTGTTGTAATTCGTTCATTAATTATCTCCAGTACATTTCTCATTCATCGTTTTTCAGCTAAATCTGTAAAATATTCAGTTACGATTAGAAGTTATCTGTTACTGTATTGATGATATCAGTTATTTCTCTATCATTTTTTAAATTATTCAGTTATCATAATTAAATAACTTTCTACTTGAGTAAGATATTGAATTACGGTATATGATGAATGAATTTCTTATAAAAATAATTTACTTTAAAATATACTGTATACAGTTACGTTACTCGGCCATATACACAATGCCCTTGACTCTCCATAAAAAAATTCCTGATAGCACAGTTTGAGTAAACTTAACAAGTTTGTTACGCTAATATATACAGGGTGAAGAAAAACTTCGTCGTACAATTTTGTGTACTGATAGGGGGCCTCGAAACAAGTCGAAAATGTCTAACGAACGTATGGTCTAAATGGCATTGTTTTTGAGTTATAACCCTTTAAAGCTAGCCAATCACCATCGAGTACACAAAGCGTCACGACGCCTCGCGTTGCCAACACGCGTCGTGATAAAACCAGAGCCAAGTTATACTATCCCCTATGAACACACAAACGGATATACTATCCCATCGAAAACACAAATCAAAGAGTATAGTTATAAACCAAAGAGTATATAACCAAACATCCAAGTTATACTATCCCCATCGAATACACAAAGGGTCACGACGCGTCGCGTTGACAAGACGCGTCGTTATAAAACCAAAGAGCCAAGTTATACTATCCCCTATGAACACACAAACGGATATACTATCCCCATCGAAAACACAAATCAAAGAGTATAATTATAAACCAAAGAGTATATATAACCAAAGAGCCAAGTTATACTATCCCCATCGAATACACAAAGGGTCACGACGCGTCGCGTTGCCAAGACGCGTCGTGATAAAACCAAAGTTATACTACCTTGTAGTAAATTAGAGAGCGACGCAATGCGACGCGTACTGGCAACGCGACGCGTCGTGACGCTTTGTGTACTCGATGGTGATTGGCAAGTTTTAAAGGGTTATAACTCGGAAACGATGCCATTTAGACTATACGTTCATTAGACATTTTCGACTTGTTTCGAGGCCCCCTATCGACGAAGTTGTACATATACTGTATACAGTTACTTTACTCGACTATATACATCATGTCCTTGACTCTCCATAAACAAAATTCCTGATAGCACAGTTTAGGTAAACTTAACAAGTTTGTTACGGCTTATTATATATGTTTTTATTATTTTTTAAATTATAATAAATAATTTGATATCAAGCCAGAGTTTGTATCTTTTAATAACTTGCAAAATTTTCATTTTAAATTCATTAAATTTTCGTTTCAGTTCTATTGTTGCAATTAACCAGTTCCTTTGAAAATACTCGATTACTCTATTGTTGAAATAGAATAAGCGGCAGCAGAACTTGAAAATATTCAGTTACTTCTATTGTTATGTTAAAATTAATCTATACGCGGTTCAATTATTTTAGTTGTTTAAATAGAAATAATCTGTTGCTTTAATTAATCTCTGGTTTACGGTTGCATTCGATATATTCCAGAATATTATTGTTTTCTGGTTGAATAAGATGTTGAATAAATAATAATTATAATAACAATAATAATAATATATGCCGATATTATTATAATAAATGCCGTCTGTAGAAATTATTTATTAGATAAAAATAGAGCTAACTGAATTAGTTAGCTATATTTTTGCAATTAATCTGTTATGTATAAAATATTCAGTTACTTCCATTGTTGGAGTAGAAATAATGTAGATTACTAAAATACAGTTACATGTAATATTACGATAACAGTACAGTAATGTATTTTAATTCTCGTAAATAATCAGTTACTTTCATTGTTGAAATAGAATTAAAAAATTACTAATAGATTACTAAAAATACGATTAATTATTATGCTATACGTAACATGTAATATGTGTACTTAACAATATCGTAACACTACAGGTATGTTACGTGTACTGTTACGATAAACGTAATTTATTTTAATTCTCGTAAATAATCACTTACTTTCATTGTTGAAATAGAATTAAAAAAATTACTAATAAATTACTAAAAACACGATTACTTGTTACCATACACGTAACAAGTAATACGTGTACTTACTAGTATCATAACAGTACACTTAACATACATGTATTGTTACGATAAACGTAATTTATTTTAATTCTCGTAAATAATCACTTACTTTCATTGTTGAAATAGAATTAATGTAAATTACTAAAAATACAGTTACATGTACTGTTACGATAACAGTAATTTATTCTAATTCTCGCAAATAGTCATTTTACTTTCATTGTTGAAATGGAATTTAAAAATAGCTAATAGATTACTAAAAATACAATTACTTGCACTGTTACGATAAACGTAATTTATTCTAGTTCTCGTAAATAATCAGTTACTTTCATTGTTTTAGATGAATATAATCTGTTACGTTTTGAAATTACTCAATTACCGTTTCAATCCGCCTAGAAAATAATCATTTTAGTCTGATTGAGTGCGATTTTTGAGAAATTTCCTTTAAAATTTTAATATAAATTACTGCACATTCATTAAAAATAAATAAAGAAAACGTTCGTCTTTATCACTAGGGAAGATATGAATAATAAATTGCTTAATTACACACAAACTCTTCGCTTCTTCTCTCAATTATAATTATTATCTTAATTATGTAAAATCAGAAAAATGCTTTTTTCTTTCCTTTTTTTCCCCCTCCCTCTGTGTGATTATCTATTAGAAATTCTATCAGATATCATATAATAAAATAAAATGGTGTGTTTTTTTTCCTGTTTGCAATTTTCGTTTTAATAACTCGTAATTAAATCATCAGTGTAGTGTTATAAATATAGATATGTGTGACGTGATGGCAAATTTATAAGAAAGAACCAATTACTTTGAATAAACGATTCTACTTTTGAAGAAATATCGATTATTTCTATCGAGTGTCAGCTGCAGAACAAATCATTCGATCAGCTTATTGAAGAAGAAAAAAATTTTCTCTCTTTTCCAAAAGTTAATTCGTTTAGGAAAATACATGGGAAAAAAGGACACACACACAAAAAAAGAGAATGTTCTGTAAGATGATAACTTTCAGCGCGCATGCGTAGCAGAGGATTGATTAAACAATTCCAGGTTTCAAGTGAGAGAATCTACCAGACATGAATATGCAGATAGGGGGTTTAGTTACTCCTGGACTGACTCATCCATCACGTTCCTACGCTTTTCCTATCAAGATATGTTTCGCCCCTTCACATTGGAGGCCTAACGAGACGTCAGTATCGCACGAGCTTGTCAATATCAGCCAATCAAGTGTCTGAAATTGATTAAACGATCGCAAAAATGGCGGATAGCTGTGTAAATGGGTAGGCGTGACATTGGGTAATTTTTATACCGCCGATTTCGTCTAGAATAACATTCCGTTCTTAACTTTTACAAGATTGGATGAAAATTTAATAACGAAACCAGAAGAACAATAAAATGCTAAATATCGTGAGTCTAAGTAAATATTAATCAAATTTTATGTTGTTTACTTTCTCTATTAGATCTCCTTTTCGTTGTTTTGGTGATTAAGTGAGGATTTGGTGAGATTTTGTTAGAAATAACCAAAAAAGTTTTCTTTTTTTTATCTTCTAACTAGCTAACAAATCCCATCCGAGAGAAAAAGAAAAACAAAAGTACAGATTGGATTTCAAGCTAAAATTATTCGATTTTAATAAAACACTATATAATTTTTCACGTCATACGACTACTAAAACACAGTTTACAAAAAAATAAAAGTCATTACGTATAATATAAAAAAAACTGGAAAAATTCTGTAAATAATCTATAACCTAGTGCTTATTTTTACTTTTTTTTTAAATGAACTTTTTAAAAATTTATAAAAGAGGAAATTACTTGGATTACTTTATTCACGTAACTTCCGTATGAAACCTTTATAATTGATAATGGTTGAGCAAAGTCACGATGTCAACCTAGCATCCGTTAGCACGTACCAATATTACTAGCAGGTGTTGATTTGTTCACGTTTCACTATAGAATACGTGACGGGAGAAGTCTTACATTTATATTTATTAATGAATAATATTTCCAGAAAAAATAAAGACAAGTAAAAATTCGTTAAATTATATTGAATAATACGTGACGGGAGAAGTCTTACATTTATATTTATTAATGAATAATATTTCCAGAAAAAAATAAAGACAAGTAAAAATTCGTACTATTCAATATAATCTCTTATATCGATGGTGTATGTTTAATTCTTATTTTTATGAATATATTTAGATGTTATTTTTCTACGGGCGTGTGTTTTTAAGTCTCAAAAATCTGAGAAAACAAACTGTGACTGTGATGTTTATTATAATTTATGAGAATTATGTGCAGGTTATATTGAAGATATTGTGCCTTAGATAAATATTATATTGTTCACGTACAGAAACAAAGACATACTTACCAGAAATAGATGACAAAAAAATGTGTTTGTGGTCCATTTCTCGCCGGAATCGATAAAAACGAGATGAAAATGAATACGATGGAAATCAATGAACTTGTGGGAATACCAAAATCGATGGAAATGCGAGGTAAATACGGATAAACCAAACAGAAATTGATGAAAATGTGAACAATTAGAGACGAATAAAAAGCAATAAAATAACAAATAAAAATATAATAAAATGCGAGAACATAAATTAGAAATCAGTGGGAAAAATAATGAGCTCAATGAAATGAAGGAAAAGTTTAGTAAAATGAAAATCAATAAAATCAAGGAAAATACGGATAAACGAAACAGAAATTGATGAAAATGTGAACAATTAGAGACAAATAAAAAGCAATAAAATAAAAATAAAAATATATTTCGAGTAAACAATAAATAAATATAATAAAATGCGAGAGCATAAATTAGAAATCAATGAAAATGCTGTGAAAAAAAAATAATAAAAATAAAAAATAAGAGCTCAATGAAATGAAGGAAAACTTTGGTAAAATGAAAATCAATAGAAATGCACGAAATTAAAAACAACAAAAATGCAGTAAAATAGAAGTCAATGCTAAAGAAATAGATGCAAAAGTTCACGTCATCATTTATTCATAATTTTTTATTTTCTTATGCATATTTTAAAATGCACATAATATGAGAAAGAAAGAAAAAAAAAATAATAATTTATTAGATTTTTATCTGCCGAGTATTCCAGATGTAAGCGGCACATGTTGCAAATGCTGTAACTAACTCACGTGATACGCATAGGGAATTAAATCGGGTTGAAGCGCACCGAAAGTTATACTTTTGAATTTAATGTAGAACATCAAATATTTATAACCTTACTTTTTTTTAATAAATATTATTCCTTTTTTTCTATTTTGTTTTTAATTTTCATCAGTTTCGAGTGAAATAAATACCTATATAAGGTCGTTGACTTTTTTAAGGGCTGTATAACTTTCTGGTATATACAGTATATAATAAATAGAAACTTCTTTTGGAAGGTAACAGATGGTGTCTACATAAAATATATCTCGATTTTTCTCTTCTTACATTCATGTTCATGCATGAAGAATATGTAATAAATTTGTGACTCTTATCTCTTTGCTGCCATCTATCGATCCTGTAACGAAACCTTTTTCGATACAACTTTCGCCCTCTGTTGAGAATAATTTGTACTATTTTAAAAGTAAAAATAAAATCTAAAACAGAAAATATAATAATTTAATTTCTATAATTTGCTTAATTTAAAAATAAAAATAATAAAAATTTAATTATTAGATTCTTAAACGTGTTTAACAATTTTAATAATTATTCGTAATAATTTAAATACGTAAGACCAAACGTAAGACTGAATTTTTTATTATTATTATTTTTTTAATTATATATTGTAAATAATATAGCGCGAGAAATTCGTGGAACCAATTATTCGCGCTAATCGAGGCCTACCTGTATATCAATGTAGCTTTCGTATTGTAAGCGGACATCTTTCTTCAGTATCTTCAGATTTGTCACGATTAATTCTTGAGATATTTTCAATCATTTTATTATCTTTTATATTTGGTAATATCAAGCAGGGTTGCAGAGTCGGAGTCGGAATCGGAAAAAACAACCGATTCCCGACTCCTTAAGTCCCTACTTACCTAGGGCAAGAACTATATACAGTATATCATTTCTAACTATTTAAGGCTAATGATAGTAAGTAATGAATAATATCAGTTATCTAAATTTATGAAAAGGCCCCTATAGTGTTGTTAGTCAATTTATGAATCTCAACTCTAAGTGATAAATTTTTGCTTTTTGGAGCCATATTTAGTCTATTTTGTGGAAAGTGTTGTGCTCTAAGTCAAAGTGAAACTAGGCATAGGATTTGATTAATGATTAAAATATAGTCCTATAGCCTAACTCATAGGCCTAGCGGCTAGCACTTACACATCAAGTTATAAGAAATAAAAAAACAGACAATGCGAGAGGGTAATTGAAGGTAGCCTAAGGAATCTGCTCTAATGCTAATGTAACATATTAATTTAGTTTGATAAGAGGTCATTTTAATTTTTTAAGTACAGTGTGTCGGCTCATTTCAGCCAATGATGTGGATTTTCCGTTTGATACTCAACTCCAGTGGACCAAACGAGGGCTCCGCTCACTCTGCCGGAGGGTAAATATATGCATGTATAAAAGAAAAATTAGAATTAAATTTAAATTTACTAAATTACCGTATATACTCGAATATAAGCTCACTCCCCGACTTCAGTTTGAAAATTAGAACTAATAGAAGTTGAACGTTTTGACAGAAAATCTAAATTAAATGTTAGAGGCCATCTCTAAATATCCTGAAATTGTAAAAGATGCTGCGCTTCTTGTTACAGCTCTGCCTCCAACACAGATCAGGGTAGAGAGATTATTTTCCTCACATAAAATATTTACACTTTAATATAATAAATATATATTATAAATATTTACACATTTATTTTTTATTATATTTACATAAAATATTTTAAATAAGTTTTTATGCTGGCTTATATAATCAAGCATTATTTCGAATTGGTGATTTGTGGCTTTCGAGCACATGCTTTCTCCATTTTCTTTTCTTTTAATTAAATAAAACTTTACATAGAAGTAATTCGATTGGCTAATGCAAAATACTCTTGGTCCCAAGTTGTTTTATTCGGGCAATTGACGTCATCTTTATGACATACCGATGATGATTTTGAACGACACTCGTTAACCGTTTCTGCGAGTCAACGGACGTCGTTATATTGAGATTCAGCCTCGTAAAGAAACGGATGTACGTTGAGATGCGCTCGTTGACTGTGTAAAACGAATGTACGTTAAGATTCGAACTCGTTAACAAACGTATGTATTCAGCCTTAAGCCCCTGGAGAACCTGAGTTCTCATCCCGGGTCCGGCATCTCCTGAAAAGTTTTTTCTGAGTTCTGGACCCGTGCCTGTGATCCCCATCCTTCACCATCCGCCTCCTCCACAAGTATGGGTGTAGGTTTGAACTGGTTCCGCCGCTTAGTAATTTCACTGATTGGAAAGGGGGTGTAAAATGCAAAAAAATATCTCAAATATGATATGATTGGCCGATTGGCGTTGTAGAAACGCTTCAGCTTTTCACTTTGGAGGTTCAATTCTTGGATCTCACTTTTAGAAATATTTATCATGGAATTCAGGACTGGGCTGTCGATCCCTGACTTCCACAATCCGATTAACACTCTTGCAGGGGAGGGCAGTCTATAGATGCTTGTTCTTCCTCGCCACTTAGTGCTCTGTCTGAGTTGAAAGTGGCGAACTATTACCAAAGTAAAGTATGATATGGTGGCTTAACTAACATAACCTAATTAATCTAAGGGTGAAACTCGAGAATCGAACTCGGATACTCTAGAATGGAAAGCTAAAGCGGCCAATTTGGCCGATTGTTGTATAATTTACGTTTACAATTGTATGACTATATAGCTTTATATCTTGCGCAACTACAATCTGTCATATTGGTTGTGTATATTTTATAGTGAAATGATAATGATTATATAAACTTATAGGGCCTAGAGTATAATTTTACAATCACCTTATTGAGCAAAATCAAATTATCAACACATACAACAATTGTAAATGTATTATGCATCGTAATTTTTGTGGATTTTAAGTACCGCAGTTAGCAACTACTGAGCAACTATTTGTTTCAACTCTTTTATATATTAACATCATTAAGACCTATATATAACAATATCCTGTTGAACAGAATAATGTGCAACTGTTTTGACATAGGATAGGAGTGGCCAAACTTTATATCATTACGAGCCATATAGGACAATCTCAAATATTTGAGAGCCGCAATTAGTTTCTTTTTGGGTTAATGAGAGCTGCATCAGTTTTTCGGGCAATCTTAACAAAGGTTTCAAAAAATGTATATATTTCACATGCATTTATTTCGTATAGATGCATACTACTTTTACAATAAATGAACAAATTACAAATATATTATTTTTTAGAATCAAACAGATATTTGCTCCGTGTTAATTATTGACTTTCTTGGTATGGAGCCATATTGAAGATACCAGAGTCACATGTAGCTGGCGAGCTGCAATTTGTATAGGATATTATGCCCATTGTACTGTAATAGACAAATATATTCTTTAATAAATTGACACCAACAAATTTCATAAGTATAGAACAATATTTGAAATTTTATTAGTAAAAAAAAACAATATTTTGATTTTTATTTCAAACTCTGTCGATGACTTAGCAGAAAATTATGACTTATTACAATTTGAGCAATCACGTTACTATGTTGTCGATTTGAAATCAATAATAATGAAGCCATATCTTTATCGGAGTGATAGAGCGAGTATGACGTCATTATGATAATGCCCAATAATGATGTTTAAGCCCGTTCTCGGAACCCCCTGAAAAATTCTGATGATATAAACACTGAATACGATTTTTAGCATTTTATACTACAGAAATTATTCAGTAGCAAGATCAAAGATGACAGATAACTTAAATCGTTGCAGATAATATGTCGCAAATTAGATAGCCAGATTATTGTTTTCACTCCAAACTATTTAAATAATATAATTGAGAAATATTCGTACATATTGTTAACTAATATTAAAATAAATATTTCAAGATGTTTAGAAAATATAGAAATCACTTGATCGGAAATAATAATAATAAATAAAAACTTCATGATCATGTTTGTATAGCGCCACCCAACAGAAATTTCCTTAAGTAAACATAAACAAGTTAGGAAAAAGGATCGGAAGCCAGATCCGTAGGACGATAAACATAATCGTTCTTCGGTTTTTTTCCTAACAGAAAACTGATATTAAAGTTATGTAAACATTAAAGCTGAGGTGTTTTATATCGACACAATATTTTTGCGCAAAATGGAAGCGCTAGCAAAACACGATTTCAACGCGACCGCCGAAGATGAGCTGAGTTTTAGAAAAGGACAAGTTCTTAAGGTATTTTTTGTTTGTACACAGCCCGTTTATACAATATATAAAAATATTGTTTTTTTTAATTCTTTAGTTATATAACCAACAAACCGAGGATTTTATTAATTGCTATAAATTGCAAGATGATAAATTCTAGTAATTTTAAAAGTTGTTTATACACGGAAATATATCATTTCCTGGAATGAATCCATTTCGTTAATCGGCATTAATATGTACAGTATGTCATCATTTCCACGTGTGATGAGTTTAAATATGCAATTAAGACATTAATTGGTGTATTTAATAAAATTTTAGAATACTTGTTTTACATTTAACAATGCATTGTATGTCAAGATTTAACATTGAACGTTTTTATGTTGTTTTATTTATTATACTGAATGATTGAAGTGTAGATATCTATCCCATGGTTCCAATTGGCTGAATAATGTACACTCCTGTTTTGTAATTTTTCTTCCTGTTATCTTATTTAACATGTTTGATTATTTTATTTCTCCTGTAAAGATTAAATAAGCAATACCACTCTTAAAAAAGTAATAGCCATAATTCATCCAGTTATAGGCATGAAGAAGTAAACTGAACTTGTGCCAAAATATATAACTGCAAGTGAAACAAGGATACCGAGCTTATCAAAATATTTGTGTACAGCAAGGGTGTGAAACTCGCGGGCTGCATGCAGCCCACAATGACTATATTTGCGGCCCAGCCAACAAAACGTACACAATAATAATAATGACCATATTTTGTTCAATGTTTGCACGTATGTAGTGAAACTACGTGCATGTGTACCATTCACCTTCCCCTTTAATATTAGCAGCTTATATTTTAGCAACCTACTGACTACCTATAATCTGTCCCAGTTAAGAAAAACCCTGATGTAAACAAACCGTTTCTCTGAAATTTATATTCATCCTCTCTAAAAAAAATTCTTTTCTTCGATTTTTTCAATAAACCCTGATGTAAACAAACCGTTTCTCTGAAATTTATATTCATGCTCTCTAAAAAAAATTATTTTCTTCAATTTTTTCAGTAAATATAGAATCAGTACCTAATCATATGCAAATAGCAGTGATTGAGATTCAATGCGATTTAAATTTAAAGGCAAAATTCATAGAAGTTGGCGTGTCTGAATTTTATAGATATTTACCAGTCAGGCTTTAAAATACACAAAGATTTGCATGTGAAATCATTTCCATGTTTGGAAGTACTTATCGGTGCGAACAGTTATTTACACTTATGAAAAGAAATAAGTCTCCTATCATATCCAGAATTAACGACGCTCACCTTGGATCAATTTTGAAAGTAATCACTGCGAGCAATATTTCTCCCGAAGTAGGAAAGATAATAGCGGAGAAGAGATGCCAAGTGTCAGGAAGAAAACATTAAATTGTCCTTGTCCTTTTTTATTTCTGTACTTTTCGAAATAAATTTATGTTTCTATGAATATTGAAGTTTTTTTTGCGGCCCACCTAAACTCAAATTTTTTATTTTGGTCCATGTTAGCCTTTGAGTTTGACACCTTGGTACAGTGTGAACAAGGATTCATCAATTTACTATATGATTTTAGTATAAGTCCATAGTTAGCATAATTGATTGAAAATTATTAATAATGAAAATTTGCAAAAGAAAGCAGATCTGAAGGTATATGATTTTTGAAAAATCAAAAATTTTTATATTGTAACTATGCAATTTCTGTAAAGTGTTATAAAGTATAAATCTGCAGTTTCATTGCATGAAAAATTTATCTTAAAAAAACATTGAAATTTTAGAGGTGATTAGAAGAAAGACATGTCCAATTAAAATTTCACTTCCTCAGAGAAAATTTTAAAAAATACAAATTAGCAATTTCTAAGTATTAAAAAGAAATCACATATCTAATAATCTACACCTAACATTTTTTGGAAATTTTTTTATTAGTAGTAGTTTATTGATTTATATTAATTAAATATGGACTTAAAGTAGTTCCTCAATTTATGCATTTTTTATTTATGTGATTCAGAGATATACTGATTTATTATTCTGTTTTTGAAAAATTTACATTTTTGCAAAAATATCATGGTTTAAGTATGTTCATAAATTTCAGTTGGCAATTCCATTTGCTAATGTGTCCATTCATGTACATTGAATTTAAGCTTTGTTGGACTTATGATGCTTTTGACTTATGCAGAAATTTTTTGGATAAATTAATCTCATAAGTTGGGATCTACTGTATATGAATATCATACCACAGAACATTAATATTGCTAAAATGGAAACTTAACATTTTTTAGTTGTTAAAATATATATATATAATGAAATATAGTTGATCCACAGAACATTAATATTGCTAAAATGGAAACTTAACATTTTTTAGTTGTTAAAATATATTGATAAAATATATATATATAATGAAATATAGTTGATAAAATACATATAGTTTTTATATATATAAACATTATATGTACTCAATTTTTCAGCTTTACTGGCTTCTCTTTCTCAAATGTCAAATTAATTTATATATAAATATACATATATTTATATATAAATTCAAATAATTTGCTAATTTGTTTTGATTCTGAACATTATACAGTCTCGCATTTTTACGAACCTCCAATTTATGAACTATTTAGTTTGTCTCAAAAAGTCCCTAATATTAAGTAATGCCATTCCCATTTAGAAATTTTTGATTTTATGAACTTTTTTGGGGGTTCATATGAGTTCATAAAATCAAGAGTCCAGTGTATTTAAATAAAATAAAATAAATCTGGGAAACTTGATTGAGTGAAATTTTATTAAATAAATGTAAATAGTTTGGGAGAAAAATTGATCTGTTTTCTGAAATATCTAAAAGATTGTAAAATATATTCAAATCAAGTAGGCAAGAATTCATTTGATGACCTGATTTTGTGTTCTTATAATATGCAAAAATAATGCAAAATGATTACAGATTTAAAAATTATTTTATCAATAATAATAATCAATTATGATAGTAGTGTACAGTGATTTCATGACATTAATCATGGCATCTACACAAGTCCTAAACTTAAACCTTTTTATTTTGGCCCATGTTAGCCTTTGAGTTTGACACCCTTGTCCTAAAGTATCAGAAAAGCCTAATAGAATTCATAAGGGTGTTACACTTAGTGTAAAATTGGACATATACCAAATAACATATAAAACAGGTTGTGTGTGTTATTTGGTATGATTTGATGGGCTATTTTTTGGGTGTGGGTTGGATTAGGTTAGATTAAATTAATTAAACTACCATATTGCACATACTTTATATGGCAGCAGTCACTTTTAGAGCTCACCACAGACTAACCAATACTCATGACATGTTAGCCTTTGAGTTTGACACCCTTGGTGTACAACAAGATTGCTCTTTATTGGCGCATAAGCGCAACTTCTGCTGCGGTGGCGTTAATACGTAAGTACCGATTTTTGTAACTAATTTATCGTAATGCATTATAGATTTATTTTTTGTATTTTCCCCATAAGATAAAAAAAAAAGAAAAAATGAAATATTATATTTATGAACAATTCTTGCAATAATCGTTATTAAAATTAATTTAATAAACACATATCAGTAAGTTATTGAACAAGATAACAGGTAAAAACAACAGTTTTATAATTCTATACACATAAGTTGCAATCATCAATCTAACGTTGAAGACTTTGCAACCAAATTGTAAAATAAATACTGTAATTAAAATAATTAATGAGTTTATTTTTTGGCATTTTTTCAACTGTAAATACGTTTTCCTTTTGACTTAATTCTTCTAACTATAAATAACGTTACTTCTTCTTTCTTTGAAATGTTTTTTGACCGGAAAGATATTTTTCGCATTCGTTAATTATCCAATTTAAATAAAACTGTTTGAATACTGATTAGCTTTTCTCTTCTTTCAAAATAATTTTTCTACTTTGACTAAACTAAAAAGATTTTTACAGTGGTAATAACATGAATTAGAATTGGTATTATCAATTCTTGTAACTGCATGATCAGTTCCACTAAACTGCTAGTTTTGGTCATTTTTCCTTGGACAATTCTGAATTGGCCATTGATTGTTGGGCGCATCGCGAATTGGCCGTCCAAAGCCCGAAATATACGAAAATTTACGAGTATTTCAGTCTTTGGCCAGATTACTTGGCCAAAGTTGTTTCCAGCTATTTCGCAAATTGGCTAGATTTCGGGCATTGCATTTTTTTTAAATGATTAAAAAATGTAATGAAAGCAATCTTTATTACAAATCTGACCAAATAAAATGAAAATATATAACAATAAATAATATTTACAATAAACAAATAACCTAAATATAAACAAGGAGGGAAAAATAATCATAGACATTGAATTCAGCTATATTTCTATTAGTTGAATCCAATGTCTATTTTTGTTTCCTCTAAAATATTATCCTGAAAGAGAGCTTATCAGATCTTGTTCTTAATCAATTAGAATGCTGAGGGATTTAAAGATTCAATATAGCAAAGATTCTTATAATGAAAAATAATAAACACCAAAAAACTTTATTTGGAAATGTTTTCAGCAAGACATTTATCCTCTTCAGCCACACCAACTGACCAAAATGTACATATCTATGCCTGTAGATCTGAAAAGGGCAAGTGTTTCACCAAAAACATTACCACATAAAGTATTTCTGCAAGTGCTGTGATGATTTATTATTTTTTTTGAAAAAACAGAGATATGGATATAATTGATTCTTGTACTGAATGTATCCATTTTGATTTTAACAGATTAGATGGCAAAATATTGTTACCTTTTCATGAGAGTAATACATATTATTATTAAATTAACTTCAAATAACTGTTTTCATATAAGTTAGTAAGTGCTAGAATGAGATATTTTGGCATCCAGGACAATCTAATAATTTGGCATCACCTTTAAATTACATTTTTGAATTTTAATTCACATTTATTTGGAGGAATTGAGTTTCTAGAAAGAAATTATATAATTACAAGTCTACAAGTATATAATTTCTTGCCTGTAGGCTATTTCAAAAATATATGTAGAAACTAAGATCTTATAAAGATGGTAGAGTTGAAAAATCATCCATTTATTAATCAATAACTTAGCTATATTTAATTTTAGTGAAAATCAAATAAGGAAAATGTATATCACTTCCATTTAAGATAATTACTGCTAAATTAGGATGATTACAAAAATCATAATTTGGCAGTGATTGTTGCTACACTATTATTGTAATTTATTTTTTAATTTAATATACAAACACTAAATAATATTTTAAAATAAATTTATTTTTAAATAACACAATCATTTTTTAATAAATAAATAAATAAATAAAATTTTATATTCAAAAATTAATAGTGATTGTTTTAAAGGAAATGACGGCAAAGATTTTTAAACATGATTTTCTTAAGTTAAATATTTTTTTATTGAAAAATGAATAACTTTTCGACTTAAAATGTTAGAAAGAGGATAATATAGCTTCTACATAAAATTTTTAATTATCCATTTTTTCAAAATAATAATTATTAATTAGATTTTACAAAACATAGTAAATTGGTTTTATACTTTTCATCTCAATGATTACTGCTTTGTTAAAAAAAATATAAATACTGTAAGAACCACCTCGTACCTCAATTGCTAACTCGAGGGGATTTTTCACCCAATCATAGGAAAACGAAACATGTCAGTGTCATTTTCAAGAAGAAATAAACAACTTCTGCCACCACCAATCTATAAAAAAGTTTTCCTTCTCTTTCACATTCCTCTATTAAAGAATAAAAAAAATATTTATCCAAGAATGTTCAGTTCTTGGATAAATAATTAAAAACTGAATGTTTGGATAAATCCAAAAACAATGTTTGGAACACAAAATACTCAATGGTCTCCAATCAATTCAGTTTTAAATCAAAATCGAAAATAGACTATTATATTGTCTGTCACAGCAAACCAACGAAATTGCATTTATGACTAATTTTAACAAAGTATTTTCCAATGATTGCATTGTGTGTCCCTAATATGGATTTACAAAAATTAATGAAAATATTTTGTATTGTAGGAGAGTAAACAATTTTTTAAATGTGTTAAGTAAAAACCGAGAGAGTTATATGAGAGTTTCTGCAATTTTCAAATCATGTTACAGCGAAGCCGTGTTATAGGGACCTGTATTTGCATTAATAAAAATATAAAAATAAATCAATTTAAATTTTAAAAATTTAATAACAAAGTTTATTCTGGCTTTGGTTTTAGCAAATATATCTATAGTGTGATTACAATTAATCGAGTTCATTACATCTGATTCAATGCATAATAACGAAAGGTCACTTGATTTATTTGGGCGCAAGTTGTTTTTAAGTCAGTTATCATTCGTTTCAACACTGAAAATGAGTGTTCAGCATTTGTATTTGAAATAGGTACAATCAAAAATATTTTTGACTGAAGTAGATCTTAATCCATCGTTTAAAAATTTTTATTTACTTTTAATTGAAGAATTTTTTCCATTATTCTTATTAAAATTGCTTAACTTCATCGATACATTTTCCTGAACCAATATCAATCCTGTAAATTTATAAAATTTTGTTAATATAGTACTAGTCAAATATATCTATAGTGTGATTACAATTAATCGAGTTCATTACATCTGATTCAATGCATACAAGAATTTTTCATTAATTTGTTATTTGAAAGGTCTTTAATCCTTAAGTTTTTTCCCGGAAAAAATTTTAATGTGTGTTTTTAATTATCTATAACATTTCATATATACGTGCATATTTTTACTGCTACTTGTTTGGTGCATTTATTTGGTATTTTCCATTAACAAGTAAACGTTATGTAGGTTATAGAGTATAAAATTGTTTTCATGCACATTACCAATTATTAAAAATCATAATATTTACAATTAATTCCGTTCTATATACATAATTATATAGAACGGAATTTACGGTAAACTTTAATTATATACAGGAACCAGAATGATATTTTTCGTACAAATACAGGAATACCTCGATTATCGCGGTTTCGATTATTGCGATTTTCGATTTATCGCGGTTTATAATTTGATACCAAAATTCGAATTATTGCGCTCAAATTCGAATTATCGCGGTCACGAGATGTAGCCCACTACATATGCAACCAGAATTACATTTAGTTCGAATCGCCACTCTCCAAGTAGTGCTTCGTTTTTATCC
>AYEL01081826.1:0-25411 GCA_000484575.1 Olivierus martensii | reverse complement strand
TTTCTTATTTTTATTTACTAAAATTTAATATTTATATATTTATTTATATTTAATTTAAATTTTAATATTTTGTACTGCAATTTGTATTTTTAAATTCTATTCCATTAATAGAACACATTTATACGTTTGACTGACGATGGCTATAGAATAGCTGAAAACGTTTTCTTAATAAACTTATGTTAATTTCCTACTTTTGTGCTGTAATTAATTTGATTATTATTAATAGTAGGATGAATTATTATAAAAATTAATAATATTGATTTATTTGGATTTAGCTTTCCTCTAAGCAGATTGAATACAGCTGAAATGAAATCAGATAAGTTTTTAGGCAAAAGTGAACAGAAGTGTGAAGTTTGCAAACAAGTATCTTCACTTACTGCTCTAAGTATTTACAACTGTATTATTTAAATAACGTTTTCAATAATGCACATAGCTAAATAAAAATCTTTTACTAATAATACATTTTAAAAATATATTACAAAATGCTTTTATTTTTCATTTTGCTATAAGCATTTATAAAGTTCTAAAATTCAATTTTACAAAATAAAATTTAAGTATTTATGGAAATTTTTCATTTATTGCAGAAAATTAATTTATGTTTATTTTCATAAATCAGAACTGTTCTGCATTCTATAAAATTGCATTGTGTTTATTATTTTCAAATAGTGACAATTAAATGCTGCACATAGTAATGATAGATGATCTCAAACATATATTAATATGACTTGACAGATATGGATAATATCAAATACACTATCAGAGAGAGAGAGATATGCTAAGATGTTTGAAAAAAGTAAATATATATATATATTGAAAAAATAAACTAAGAAATGATGCAATTATTTATGGTTTATAAGTAAGATTATTACATGTAGTTCATACTAAATTTTTAATATCCTTTATAAAAAAATACAGAATGTGTAGATTATTATTAACTGAAAATAGAGAAAACACTTTATAATAGAATTTATAGCTATATTAAATACAAGAACTTTAATGTATTTTTTCCTTGTAGTATTATTATATTTTTATTTTTTAGGAAATTGCCTAAGTTATAAACTGCACAATTCAATTTTATATAAATCAGGAACTCCATATACATACAGGCTGTTTCTTACCACCCTTTTTTTCGGAAATGCAACGAACTAGGAAGTAGGGGAAAAATTTTGATTACCAAAGTATATCCAAAGAATTGAATGGGCATAATAAAATTTTGTGAACCCATCGGAAATAGGGGCATAAGGAATCAACTTTGAAATCTCCCAATGGAAACATATGCCAATTTTGGCATAAATAAATAGAAAAAAAAAACACACACACACATATCGCCGATTGGGCTATTTAAGAATAAGAAAAAGAATTCGACAGAGAGCATCTGTGTATGTTGTGGAACATTACTGAAGTAGCATAGTGCAGCATTATACAGATTTAAGGCCAATTCAAGTATTGGTAATAGTACACGAACTACAGGTGCAACAAGTCTTTTGCCATTACAGTTTGGCATGGAGTCACACTCAAGAACAAGGGTTTCTCAACTTGTTTTAGTCCTTTATGAGTACCATGGATGTACACAGATGCCCTCTGTTAGATTCTTCTATTTATTACTTGAATAGCCCAATTGGTAGTACAAGTGGCAGCATCTTTTTTTGTGATATCTCACAATCAGTAGGTGATATTAAAAACTTTCAAAAACAAAAGTTGTTTGTTTTTTACAGTTCTATTTAATTATTCCAAAATCAGCATATGTTTTCATTGGAGATTTCAAAGTTCACCCCTTATATCCCTATTTCCAATCAGCCCACAAAATTTTTATCATGCCCATTTAATTCTTCAGATATACTTTGGTTAAATTTTCTATACTTTTTAAATCACAGCACTATTGAGCAGACCAAAAGTTCGCTTAATACTGAAAATAAACTTTATTGAGAAACGTTTTCGGGCGATTTTTTACGCCCTCATCAGCTCAAACATATAACTGTTTTTTATATGTTTGAGCTGATGAGGGCATAAAAAAATCGCCGAAAACGTTTCTCAATAAAGTTTTATTTTCAGTATTAAGCAAACTTTTGGTCTGCTCAATAGTGCTGTGATTTAAAAGTATAGAAAATTTATTTATCCTATCAGAGCAGTTAAAGCAAAGAATTTGGGATACTTTGGTTATCAAAATTTTGTCCCTACTTGCCATCTCATCACGGTTCTGAGAGAAAAGGGTGATACAGGTGGTAAGAAACACTCTGTACACATACACGCACACGCACAAACCTGTACCCAACATTGCCAGGGCAGTTCAGGACATTATACTGAAATTTCTCTTTTTCTTAAATTAAAATCTTTTAGATGACATTCAGGATTTTCTTCAATGGATTCTGAAAATTTTTCCCATACAGATACAATTTCCATTTGAAATATATGCCTTTTCAAATGCTCTCTTTTTGTCTCTCTATTAGAATTCCTTTGATTTGTTTGATCTTATAATGTTTCATTTTCTCAAATTACATGCAATCATTTAGCAGCAGGAATTAATTTACCTAAACAGTTCCCTCTTTTCCATGGCATTATGAAATTTATATAACTATACAATGTGCCAAAACTTTACATCACAACCACACATGAAACAACAGTTAAATATATAGTTTTATAGTATAATAACAGGATAGGTCAGAGTTAACTTCTTCACAAAATAAGCTGCAATACTATCCAAATATTTAAACAATAAAATTTAGTAGTACTAATTGTTATAAAACAATCTAAAAATGTAATTTTCTTAGGGAAAGTCTATAATAATGAGGCCAACTGCTGGCCTGAAATCATTATACAGACTTCTATTTATGCAACATCATTACTACATAGGAAATACTGTTATATATCATTTAGTGTTATTCAAGTTCAATTCAGAGTCCTATACCTACACATGGTTCTAAACTCTAGGCCCTATCCATCAAGGATGAAGTGAGCTTGAATATCTGTTTTCTAAAATCCAATCATTTGCTGATTATTAAAGCAAGCCTATTTCAATTCCTACTGTACATTTCACATTCATGGAAGGATTAATAGAATTATAGAAGTGGGGATCAAAAGGTCAGACTTGGTTCAGGAATCATTGACTTTTTCCCAACATAAAACTGGAAAGAAACAAAATATATCTAAAAGCCAATACCTAGTTCTTTACCAATTTCATAAAATATTCAATGTTAGGAAAAACAACCATAATAATCCATTACAAACATTAATTAAAAATTAATGGTATAATATATATTAAATATTTTATCATGGATACAACAGAAAAAAATAAAAATCACAAATTAAAAAATATGTCATTTTCCTAACTACAGTGAAAACTGACTTCACGACCATGATTTTATGGGAACCAAATTTTTCCCATAGAAATAATGCTATTTGACTCTCCATAAGATGACCACCTCCCTAATGCAACCATGACTATCATTTTAATAGATCAAACATAAAATGAAACAGTCTATGATGACCATAATTTTTTAACATCATTATTAATTGACTATCTTTATTGCTTGTATCAGTATCATTTTCTGTTAAGCAAACCACTACAATTGAAAAAATTCCACTATGGGAATTTTTCGCCATCATTCATATCATGAAAATGACATAGAGCGCTGGAATGAAAAAATCATGGCCTATGGCAAAGTGATATAGGGAAAACAGGAAAAGTGAAAACAACCAGTCACTGCATCTGGTTGTTTGTGTTCTATGAAAATATATTAATCAAATGTAATCTCATACAGGTGTGATGCTATCATTGCACTGTGGATGTTGAAACATGAATAAATGAAAAATTAATGCCTTGAATTTAGAACAGCAAATAAAAATGATTGAAGACAGTAAGAAAGATCTTTCTCAATGAGCATTAGCAAAAAAAAATTTAACATGGGGAAAATATAGATCCACAAAATATTGTCTCAAAAAGAAATTCTGGCTAAATGGAGGAACAATGGAAATCACAACCTTAAGCAAATGAAACCTGCAAAAATTATGTTGAAGAATTAAAAAGCTGCCAACAACAATAGAAAATAATGAAAAATTGTTATCTCAATTAAACAACATCGAACACTGTTTTGCCGTAGAAATTATAAAAAATAAAAGTGGGATGCAGCAAAGTACTATTGATAGTTTTTTTTCCATACTAATTAAATATGTTGTTTTTTTGAACAAATGATAAACTGTGTTATAAATTGTAACAAAACATACATTTTGAGTTAGATTGTAACCAGCTGAGGAAGACCCCAAGAGCGTTGAAAGCGTTTCTGAATAAAAATCTTTTGACTGCAAAAGGGTTATTGTGTAGTTTTATTTGTTTTATGGTGCAGTCTGAATGATAGTTTAATACATTTTGTTTTTATTAAAGTGTAATCATTTTGATTCATTTAAATATGCTGTATTATAATTAGATGTATAAGCCTGTACAAACGACCAGTTTTGATTGGAACGGGAGGTGGTCGTCTTATACAGATTCTACTGCAATTGAAAAATTTACATTGCTATTTATCTATCATATTACTGCTTGTTAAAGAGTTAGCTTACTATTAGGAATATTTGAGTTCAATTTGAAAGCTGTCATTCTAAATTTCTTCTGTTTGAACTTGAAGTGATGAACTTCATTTATTATTTTATGACTAGCTCCATTATGGAGTTGGCTAGATTAGCTGAGTGAAAACACATTGGCTTTCAATCCAGAGAACCTGGGACTGAATCCAAATTTCACTCTTTTAAAAATTTTATATGAACATTTCTGGCATAAAAAAAGTTGGTGATGACATTGGCACTCTTTAAATTCATTTATATTAACAAGGGGTGCCTTATTCAACTTTGAAACATTAATTTGTTACAAATTTCTTGTAAAATCAAGGTAACAACTTGTAAATTGTGTTTTGGGTAATTGTGCAGTATCGCTACACTTGCCATAGGAGCTAAAATTTTGGCACTGGACCGGAAATGACGTCATCGGGGGGCTTAATCTGACTTCCGATAATGGTGCATGCACAAAAAAATCCAAAGTAAAAAATTAAAAAAACAGGCTAAATTAAAATACCTGCCTCGTCTACCGCCGGGTCGCCGCCATGACAGTAGCAACTCCGCGGAGCTTCAAGTGACTATACCGCGCTGACGGCTGAGGCCGCCATGACAGTAGCAGCTCAGCGGAGCCTCAAGTGACTATACCGCGCTGACGGCTGAGCAGATTGTCAGTGCCGCGAAGAAACGCTAGGCGTCATTTCCGCTTTCGTTAAGAAAGTATAAAAACTAAAATTATAATATTAATAAACGACTTACCTGCATTAGCAGCCGCCGATGCCAACACGGTTACCTGCATTAGCAGCCGCCGATGCCGACACGGTTGTGTTTGGGCGTCCATTCCGCAATGTTGATATACGCAATGTCTGAGGTCTGATACAATGACTCATTGTTGCCAGATGAAAAAAATTTTTTTTTAACTTTGCTTCAAATGAATCGAATTCTATGAGATTGAGATTAAGCATCGTGATTATTCATATTTTTAAATACAAGATTTCAGACGCGTTCGGGTGCCTAATATAAAAGTAACTTTATACACGGGGCCCTGCGGGCCCGTCGAACACAACGGAGGGGGCCGATCCAATAGCGGTCCCGGGACGAGGGGCCCGTCCAATACAACGGAGGGGGCCGATCCAATAGCGGTCCCGGGACGCGGGCCCCTGAATAAATATTCTAACTTCAGTTCTTCTAAAAGGCATTTTAATAACAGCATTTTCTAATGCACGTTCAATTCCGATCATTACCGATGAAAAAATATCAATTTTACTAACTTTTAAAGATGCTTCCTTTACGGATAAATAAAGATTTCACTATTCGTACGAATAACCATGAGAGTCACTGTATATGTGTTTTATATGCTTTTTAAATTATTGAGCCAGTCTGTACCTTCCTGAAAAACTAAAGATGAGAGATTTGGAATTGAATCCAAATCTCGAAATTGGTAAGCAACTGCTTTATCATGTGGCCATCTGGCTGACTTGTTTGTGGAATGATCCACTTATGTAAATCAGGTAATTTCTGTATTCTATTATCTATAAACAAAATGCTCTAAATTATACGTTGTGTACTACTAAATCAGGGGGGTCTCCAAACTACGGTCCACAATATGATTTTATCTGGCCTGCCAATTGGATTAATTTTTCAATAAGAATCCACCAAAAAAACCACGAGATGCATTTGAAATCTATCAACATTACTTAAAATTGTGTTCAAAAAGTAACTGTAATTCAAGTTACGATCTTTTTGATCATAAAAGGTCGGTTAAAATGGACTAACAAAGAAAAAAAATTTAAAAGAATTCAAAACAAAATAAAAATGTTACATCCATTCAAATGGACTAACAAAGAAAAAAAATTTAAAAGAATTCAAAACAAAATAAAAATGTTACATCTGAATGGATGTAACATTTTTATTTTCTTATGAGTTTTATTGAAAGCAGATATATCTAGTTCTAGAGTTTTTTTATTTTGCTATGGCCTGCAGAACAATGCTGAAGTATCCAATGTGGCCTTCATGGCAAAAAGTTTGGAGACCCCTGTACTAGATAATAGGATTGCAAAAGTTTATCATCTATTACTCTTTTTTAATGCTGAAGTATCCAATGTGGCCTTCATGGCAAAAAGTTTGGAGACCCCTGTACTAGATAGATGATAAACTTTTGCAATCCTATTATTACTCTTTTTTATTTTTCAGATATGGAAGTATAAATTGATATCAAGTATATTCAACAAAAAGATTTTTTTGTAAATACTGTTTTAATAAAATCATCATCCTAAAAATATTGTGCTTTAATACAAATTGCTTTATATGAAAAAATCATGAAATATTTGCTATTTAATATCAATTGAAAATGAATGCTATATATATAAATTTCATGTTGATGGAATGAAAACTTCTGATTACATAGCATACAGTTCTTACAACTCAATCTTTTCATAATTATGTATAAAAATCATATATAGAGGAACTGAAATAACATCTCTTTCATATTGCATAACAAGAACAGAAAATCTTATTTAAAAAGGATTTTATTGCATAAATATATGTTTTATACAAAAAAGTGATCATTGCATTCATTAAATACACATTTTTATATTTATATGACACAATATACAATACCTCTATACAAAATTACAAATATACAGTATAAATTTATATTAAAAAAACTTTACCATTAAAGTTTTAGATAAGTTTTGGAATTTATCGTAAATAAACAGGAAGTTACCAATGGTATCACAGTTACATATATCAAGAATTTAACATGTTTTTATACTCAGGAGAAGCTTCAAATAATAAAATAGCTTCAATTAATGCCTTTTCATCAGATTCTGTGACACCATCATTCAAATCTGTAAAACTATCTTGAGTGAAGTATGAAGGTAAAACTTCAGGTGGAAGTTTCCTCACTGATCATAAAATTATTAAAATAGAAAACAAAGATTAATAAGCAAACCTAGCAGCAATAATATTTTTTCAAAAATTATTACCTTTTGATCGAAAATTTTGTCTCCTGCATTCAGAATCATAGCATTTTTGATAATAAATCCCTTCTTTCAAATCAGCTATAAACCTAAAATGTAAAAGTTTTAAATATTTTTGCAACAATTTATTAAAATATTGAAAGAAAATATACATTACTTACATAATGTGATTGCTTTTGTGATGACGATTAATATTTTCACAATATCTATAATTTTCAATATTATAGAGTAATGTTTCACTAGAAGGAAAATATGACCAGCATCGAATATATCCAGGCTTAGTTGTACTTTTCTTTACTATATTCTGAATGAAATTATCGACTTCTGGATATGGAGAATTTCTAAAACCATGCAAAGTCTCTAAAAAAAATTTAACTTTATTATAGATGTTTTGTATGCATGAAGCTACTAGTATATGAAAGTTTTAAATCATAATAGCTTAACCATCTCTCTTGGCCATTTTGATTTTTGTGTGACCATGCTCAATGAATTGTTCTTTAGATATTACCATAAAAGCCTAAGCCAGCAGTTCTCATGAAAAATATTTTTGTGGCCACAGTTGTTCACATCTTTATAATCTTACAAAAATAAATTTCGTTTCATTCCGTTTTCCGGCCCTCGCGTCCTCTCCTTGTAAAACAAATAAAGTCAAAATTAGTGTTAAAAGTGCATCAAAAACCTTAAAATCTCGTAAAAAGCAAGAGCAAGTCAGAAAAGCAACTTATCTGTTCAAAGCAAGGCAGAAACAGAAGAAATTCATTGTTTACAATGGTCGAAATAATAGGCGCATTCGGCAATTCAGATCAATCTAACTAGATATCTGAATAGATCACGTGACTTCTGAGTTTTGTCTGACTCATCTGAATTGGCATTTGCCGAACGCATATGTCTGCTTCTCTACTGACTAACATGGCGGACGAAGTGATAAATTAATGCAAGTTATTACACATATTACAATGCTTTACATGCATAGTAATATCGAATTAAAAAAATTTTACACTGGATTAGTGGCTAATCATCCTCGATATAAATATCATTTATTGAAATAATTATCAATAAAACAAATATAAATTAACTACGACATTAATAAATAATAAAGAATTTCTTTATCAATTAATAATAATAGCGAAACAACTTGAGCATACTTTTCAATAGATAAACACACACGAATTCTCGTATTAATAATGTCTACTTATGTAACGAGGTATCTTTCCTTCAGTTATACGGTTTTGCTCCTCTGAATGTTAGATAGAGTTGAAAAACTTCATAACATTCATTCATTTTAATTTCTCATAAAATAAAGAATTTCTTTATCAATTAATAATAATAGCGAAACAACTTGAGCATACTTTTCAATAGATAAACACACACGAATTCTCGTATTAATAATGTCTACTTTTGTAACGAGATATCTTTCCTTCAGTTATACGGTTTTGCTCCTCTGAATGTTAGATAGAGTTGAAAAACTTCATCACGTTCATTCATTTTAATTTCGCATAAATATCTCACGGGCGCCGCCATGTTGCTCAGACCAATGTCAGAAACTACAGAGGTGACTGACGAAGATCTGACTATCTGAGTTCAGAACTCGTCAGTTGTCTGATTTGCCGAACGCGGCACTTCAGTCAGATATACGTCAGAACTCAATGCCGAACGATCATTGTTCAGATTTCTTAAGAATTCTGAATTTCCAACTACGCCTAATATGAAAAGGGCCCATGTCTAAAAATAAGTAAAAGAACGTAATTATAAAGTTTGAAGACAATGGAGATTTGGGTGTGGCACCAGGAAAGGGTCGACGGCCTATTTCCATTGAAGTTGTTGACGAAGTTGCTATTGATATGGCTGACAATACAGTAGAAGTCAAAATTCTTTATCCAGTGCCCATGTGGTGGCACATGATTTGTCCTTTCTTTGGTCCACTGTTTGAAAAGTGCGTCGGTCCATTTTATGTTGGTACCCCTACAAGATTCACATTATGCAACAGTTGAAATTGCGAGACTCGCAGGCACATATGGATTTAGTTCATTGGTTTTTACCGCAATGCCGAATGATCATTGTTCAGATTTCTTAAGAATTTTGAATTGCCGAATACGCCTAATGTTTTTTCTGGAAACGAAACGCGAAACGTCATTACTTTTTTGCACGAATTCGTTCGAAAACGTCATTCTGCATTCGTAAATTGTTTAAATTTTAACGGTTTTCTAAATCAATATACTATTTGATCTTTTTCGATTTTAAAATTTTCAATTTTACCAGAATTTTTATGAAAATTTTATAACTGTTCAATTTATTTTAATCTAAACATTCTTTAGGAACTTCTATCTAAAGGAAATTGTAACTGGATTTTTATATATTGCTTAATTTACAATAAAATAGACATTTTAACTTTGTTTTGCTGTGAGATTCAAATGTGTGCAATCCCTGTTTTCTATTCTTGATTTTTTCTTTTTGATACATTTAGAGTGAACCTTTCAGCCTCTTTGTAAAAAGTACAATAAAATAGACATTTTAACTTTGTTTTGCTGTGAGATTCAAATGTGTGCAATCCCTATTTTCTATTCTTGATTTTTTCTTTTTGATACATTTGGAGTGAACCTTTCAGCCTCTTTGTAAAAATATGCGCAGAAGCCGTTTCTCGCGCAGCCAAGTCGCTCTACCTTATATCTATATACCTTGTATTGCTAGTCAGTTTCTGGAAGTTTCCATCCACCAAGTTTAGAAGATTCACATCGTCATCAGGTGTCAAGTAATAATCGAAAATAAAACTGTTATATAAACTCATAATTATATAAGGTTATTATTTCGATATCCATGCAAGAAAAAAAATGAAAGTAATTGCAAAAAATACTTTCCTTTCATTGTAATTTTGTTTATAAATATTCAGCCCTTTTTTCTTTCGAACTGCGCATTCGGCCTGCACGCAATTTGAATTTGATGTTATATAAACTCATAATTATATAAGGTTATTATTTCGATATCCATGCAAGAAAAAAAAAATGAAAGTAATTACAAAAAATACTTTCCTTTCATTGTAATTTTGTTTAAAAATATTCAGCCCTTTTTTCTTTCGAACTGCGCATTTGGCCTGCACGCAATTTGAATCTAAGACCACTGTTCTAGAATAGAAAGACGACGCATTTTTTGTCAACAGATAACGCCACACTCCATTCTGGAAGAATATTACGTGGCGTGGCGAAACAAGCCCTTCCACAGACTGCCCACTCCTGCGGAGAGGCCAGCCGGGGTGAAGAGGATGGGAATCGACGGGTCGGCCCGGACTCCATGAAAAACATTTTCAAGGGGGGACCGAGACTCGAACCCGGGTCCTCCAGAGTGGAAAGCCGAAACGTTTCCACGCGGCCAATCCGGCCGACTAGCCGAAGTATTTCCACGGTTAATCTGTCCAACTAGTATCAGCTACTAGTAGAGTGGTGCCTCGCAATTCGACACTAATTCGTCGCCAAATTAATGTCGAATTCAGAAACTGTCGAATTGCGGGACAATATTTCTCTTATAAACTTATGTAAAATAGATTAATTCGTTATCGGTCCCATCCCATTCCCCTAACGGGTAAGGTGAGAGAGATACACTATATTATTTATTTTATGTTTTTTACTATTGTATAACACACTAAATTACAGAATACACTATTTTATACACAACACATAATTTATTATCCCTTGGATATTGGAACGAAGTCTTCCAGCAGACACCCTAGCACCCATAATGTTATTTCTCTGTGGCAAAAAGTTGCCACAGTTATTCTAGGAATGCCATATTTGAGTTACGTTTTAATTGTTCTACCTTTCTGCACTTTATCTACAATTTTTTTTCTTCGTCTCTTCGCTCAATCGAATGTTCTACTTACATTTCACTCAAAAAAAAATAATAAAGTTACGTTTTAATTGTTCTACCTTTCTGCACTTTATCTACAATTGTTTTCTTCGTCTCTTCGCTCAATCGAATGTTCTTCTTTTCAGAATTATTCTTCTGGTCAGTTCTCTTTGAACCCATCCTTACATTTCACTCAAAAAAAGTTCTCTTAGAACCCATCTTTACATTTCACTCAAAAAAATAATAATTACAAATTTTTTACTCTTTGAACCCATCTTTACATTTCACTCAAAAAAATAATAATAATTATCTCTTTGAACCCATCCTTACATTTCACTCAAAAAATAATAATAATTACCAATATTGAACCCATCCTTACATTTCACTCAAAAAATTAATAATAATTACAAATAGTGTTCTTCTTTTCGGAATTATTCCTCTGGTCAGTTCTCTTCGAATCCGCAAGTGTTGTTCTTTTCGGAATTATTCCTCTGGTCAGTTATCTTTGAATCAACTCACTTGAAAAATAATAACTGCACTTTATCTACAATTTTTTTCTTCGTCTCTTTGCTCAAACGAGTGTTCTTCATTTCAGAATTATTCCTGCACTTTATCTACAATTTTTTTCTTCGTCTCTTTGCTCAAACGAGTGTTCTTCATTTCAGAATTATTCCTCTGACAGTTTCTCTTTGAACCCATCCTTACATTTCACTCAAAAAATAATAATAATTACCAATAAATAATAATTACAAGTTAATTACTTTCTGAAAATGTAGAATTGAAAATTAACACAAACAACACGGGCAAATACCAAAGTAGCCCAAAAAGAACTGAAAAATAGCAAATGACATCACACAATTTCATGCACGCTCATGCGCTAACCCGCGAAACTCAAATGTCGAATTGCGAGACCGTCGAACTGCGGGACGTCGAATTGCGAGGCACCACTGTATCAATTTTAGTAGCAGAAAGTAAGCACTGTATGAACATAACCAGACTTAACACTAGGCTTATGGGTTTCTTGGTTTCAGTTAACTCCTTGCTCAACATTTTTTATACAACATCCTTGGTCCTAACCAAGAATGCTGTATAAAAGATCTTTGGTCCTAACCAATGGTTTTAACAGGAAAATTTCTCATTACATAGACTATGACTCACTAAACTTGAAAATATTTTCATTAAAAATTTATTGTAGATTTAAATATGGGTTTTTTTAATTATCCTTCTAAAAGATACTAAATATTATATCACAATTTTATTTTGTATGATGGGATGTTGCATAAAATTTTAGACGCCCTTGACATCGATGTGGAAAAACTTTGGAATGTATCTATTGAATTGATTTTTTATGGAAACAAATGTATGATGGGATGTTGCATAAAATTTTAGACGCCCTTGACATCGATGTGGAAAAACTTTGAAATGTATATTGAATTGATTTTTTTATGGAAACAAGTATATTTAAAATAAATACGTTTAATTTCAATAAAATGATATTACTATAACCATTTACAACTGATTATCGTCCATCGGCTGAAATCCAACCTTTGGGATTCAGCCATCCAATTCTTCGACTGTATGGTTTACTTTTCTTGGACGCACTGTCTCTCGATTTATTTCTCTTAACTTCCACTTTTGATCTATCGCTTTTTTCTTCCGTCTTAACTCGATTGTTCTTTCCTGCCATTTCCTTTTCTTCATCGCCAGTATATTTCACCGCTAAGTTTATAGAACTCGAAGATTTATCGCTCAATAACTGACTGAATTTTAATTCATGTTTTTTAGGATTTCCTGACGAAACTCCTGCTCCAGCTGCTGTTGGATCTCCTTTATGAATTGTTGTAATTCCCTTGGCTGGATTATCCGGTTTTTCCACAATAATATACGAAGGTGCATGAAGATCTTCGCACATCTCGTGACCATAATAGCAGATCTTTATTCCTTGCTTATTGAGTGTAGGTTGAGGATATTTTTTCAAGGCTTCTTTTCTTAAACTTGCATTTTCCTTTCTGGCAGACATCGAATAAAGACGAAGACCTTTTCCTCCCGCTTCAGGAACATTGACGATTACGTGTGAGTACATATGAATGTCGTCACACATTTCGTGACCGTAATAGCAGATATTTTTATGTGCCGCAGCGTACTTCATTTTTGTTTTTCCCCATTTCAAATCTTCAGTTCTTTGAGCAATGGGAGCCTTAAAAGCTGGAATTTCGCGAGGTTGTGCTTTTAATATAAGAGATTCGTCTTTTCCTTTTTTTCTCCAAGCTTTGAATAAATTGGAAAAAGCAAGATCTTCTGAAGCAGTTTTTCGAACAGTGGGAAATGAAAAACTTTCTATGGATGGATCAAAAGATTCCTGACAGTCCACTTTAGCTAAACAATGTTCTGATTCTGATGGAGTAATGACAATTCTCGGCATTACTGATTGAAGATGATCTGTTGATAATTCGGAAATTTCATCATCTAGTATTTTTCGTTTGTTAATTTTTGATGGTGGAACGAATATCAATGGTTGCGCCTTCTCTTTACGATTTTTCTGAAGCTGTGGCTGAATTGAACCGTTCGAACTTGATGGTAAAACAAATATTGTTGGTTGATCCATAACAGATGGAGGTGGTGTTTCGGATATTTTGCTCCATTTTTCTTCTTTTGGATTTTGTAAAAGTTTTATCTGTTGTCGAAAATCTATCGGTGTCGAAACTTTCTCACTTTTGCCATCGTCACTTGAAGACATTGCTCTTTCAAAATCAAATTTAGTTTCTTTATTTTGAAGATGTCTCACTTTCTTTCTTTTCTTCCTCCCTCTAACATATTGTAAATTATCTGAATGTTTCACAACATTCGCAAATGATTTCAAATCTGTTTCTTCGTTATCGATTCTCTTTGAATCATTTCTAAAAACTCTTTCGGAATTACGTTTGTCAATTCGTTTTCTTCTTGACGAAACTGCAGCATTATCTTTTACATTATATTGATATTTTTTATTTTTACTTATTAAGTTTGTTAGGATTTCGATTAAATCTTCTAATAATTTCGTTCGACCATTAGATTTGTTGCTAATGTTTTTTGTTAGTATATGTTCTTCAGTTGTTTTGGTGTTAAATTTTCCGCTCTTCTTCAACGATTCTTGAGTTGCAGAAAACCCTACCGGAGCATTATTTCTTGGATTTTCAAAGGATGACGTTCTCATTTCTTCTAAATAATCCAAATCGTTATATTTCGGCGTTTGCTTATGGAAAAATTCTAAACTGGGAGTAAGGACAGTTAATGGTTCTTTAATAAATAATTGCTTAATTGGATTCATTGATTCTTCCGATGATATTTGATGTCGTTTCTTATGAACAGTATTTCTTTTTGATGATATTTGATTTGAAATTTTCTCATTACCTTTTACTAATGCTGGAAGCATTGTAGCACTCATATCATCATTTGTTTCTCTCTCTTCGCTAGACGAAGTTCGAATTATTGTTTGTTGTAAGTAACCATCAAATGAATCGAATTCTGGATAAGAATGAAGAGCTGAATCTTTATCGAAATACGCATTTTCTCTAACGATCCTATCTGTTTCGTTCTTTGAAAGATTTGAAAATGATTCTTCTTCAGATTCTTTGTTAGATGTCTTTAATATTGCATTTTTCATCATCATCTAGCAAGAAATATAAAACAATATAAGTTAAGATTTTAAATTGCAGAAATCACAAAAATGTCGAATCATTGAATATTTTCGATAAAGTTCCAAGCATAGTCTATAAATATATATGGTCATTCCACTCCTATCAATAAAAAAAAAAAAAAGAAAAAAATGTGAAGATCTAGATTTTAATCACTAGGACGGCATTGTTGTCCCACTTAAGGTTATAGCAGATGAATTTCTATAGAGTTACTTATAGAAGCTTATAGGTTAAACTAGTGTCTGCCAAACTGTGTGCCGCGAAAGATTTAAATCCTTATTGCCATTTGGATCGTCGTATTTTTGCGAATTAAATTTCTCAGTTCTCGTGGAAATTAAATCAAAAAATAGGAACGATTACTGATGGTAAATTAGGAATTCATCCTTGAAAATTTTAAATTTGCTTCAAAATCGTACAAATTGTCAGCTCTTACGCTGTACAGGTGTAAACACCTATACAGCGTAAGAGTGAACGTGCAAGTTAAAAAACATCTGCAGATTAAAGCCTGTTTTAATCTGCAGAATAAGACTCGTGCAACCGGCCCTAAGTCGCGCAACGCATAGAACAGCACGCAGGGCGCTACGTGAACTTGTTTTGAAACAGGAATGGGAAGGAATATCATGCATCGACTTGTTTATTATCTCTAATTATAAAAGGGCGATTTCGTTACACAATTGCATTATTCTTGCTAATACGTCGGTGATGATAACCATTTGATTTTTATTTAAAATAAAAGATAAGGCGGAGTTGGGTAAGTGCAGAGCGGTTTTTGCAAAGTTGGGCTTCAAATGCATGTATTTTAATCTATCGTATAAATATTTAACAGGTCGTTAACAATAGCATTGCGCAGCTATTACCGTTTAACTCATCCTTGAAAATTTTAAATTTGCTTCAAAATCGTACAAATTGTCAGCTCTTACGCTGTATAGGTGTAAACACCTATACAGCGTAAGAGTGAACCTTCAAGTTAAAAAAGTTTTGATGCTTATTTACGCACCCTAATTGGCACGACAAGTTAAAAAAGCTTTGAAGTTTATTTACGCACGCTAATTGGCAAGAGAAGAATTGTGAACAAATCTACTATAAAATGCTTTTTACCGCATTAATATAAGTTGTATCGTTTTAGAGTTATCCTTTGTTGAACAGGGCTTGATCTCTGAAATGTGAGAGGCGGCATACTGAAATAAATCAAAAATATAAAGTAATGTAAGTATACAAGTTGTTTAATAACAACTTGGGTACTTATATCACTTTACATTTTTGTTTTATTTCACTATACCTCATCTCACATTATTTACTTCTATATTACTTTTTATTTTTTTTTCAAAGTAATGAAGTACATATTTTGTTATTTAATATGACAAAAGGTTTTTATCAAATAAAAAATGGTTTATACGAAAATTTTAATTGATGTCTTTGCATTAATGAATCATCATCTCAACAACATTCACATTTCGTTCATTTCTTTTGAATAATCGCTCCTGTTGGTTTTTCTGACGTGGCTGTGAACCATCTTATATGCTAGAAAAAGAAGTTAATAAACAAATTAAACTGAAACACGAAAAAATAAAATCGAACGTGTTATGAGGCTACAGCGAATACCCCAAGGTGCAGATCTGCACTTGCCCGAGGTAATAATATTTACGGGGCAAGAGTTTATCAGAATTTTTCTCAATAAATTTTGAAATGTTAAATAAATATTGTTTATTTAATATAAACTTTAATCAATATTCTTCATACTTATCAAAAAATAACTCCTAATGTGAAGTTATCTTAAGAATTATTGCACTTTTAAGATACTGTCAAAGTTGTGTGCTCTGTTCGGACATGACGCTTTCGTAAAGGTCGATGTAAATACTGGAATCACATCATTCATCGTACGATATCTATGTCGATAGGTTGATATTAACCTGTAGTAAATTACTACAATATCAAATAGCAAAATCTCGTTAAAAAAAAGCTGGATAATGCACTTCCCCTAACTACGCCCTTACCCCACTCCGCCTTATATATTTTTAAAAAGTATATCACGGATTAGGTTATATATCTAACCTAATCCGTGAGTATATGTTTAAGAGGCGACAATTTGTCATTTTATCCGGGGCGTCATAAATGCTACAGCTGGCACTGAGAATAGAAAACTAAGGAATAGTGATAAATTAAAAAAATTCAGCTTCTATTTTTATTCTCATTTTTTTATTGTTATGCAAAATATGTAGATATAGGAAACAAAACATCTCCATAGAGATGCTTTGTTGATTTTTGCCTTGTAGGTGATACGCTCAAGTACACGAATTTATGCAAAACTACAGTCATGTAAGTTTTATAGTCTAAGGAAAGAACAGTATGTTTCAAATGGAGGCGGGAGGCCTCACAAATTTTCTTCTTCTTCTGTTGGGTAATATGGAGGTTATAGCTGACGCTTTTTCCTCCGATTACGAATATTGCTCTGAGCTTCACGTGAAGCGGTCAGTCGTTATGATGTAGCGTTCTAAGTGAGCGATGTGGAGACGGGTGTCCGCCTGTGGTGGAGGCCAATAGATGTCGTTCAGATCGGGAAGAGAAGTAATGGAAGTGTGTAGTGCTGCTCCTAATGTTGTTCTCGCCCTTGAATAAGCTGGGCACTCAATCCAGTAATGTATAGATGTTTCGATGGCGCCGCAATGTGGGCACTCCGGCGTCGGGTGCATTTTCGAGAATAAAGAAAGGCGTTTAGTGGAGCAGTATTAGTACGTAGGCGATAAAGTAGTACCTCTGATGCTCGGCTAGAACAGCTGTCGGACGGCCAACTTTGGAATCTACGGATATGTCTCAATGCTTTGTTCGAGGTAATTGATTGCCAATTCTCACAAATTTTTCAGCGATCTCTAATTTTTATATTAGAGGTAGTTTAGAGTTTTTTTTTTATTTTAGAGGTAATAGAGGGTAATTTTTATATTATGAATATTTAAAAATAAGAATTTTAGGTTGTTTTTACATTGTTGTTTCTGAGGAATGGGGTTTTAAAATGTGGCTCCCTACAGAGTTGCGCCTAATGGTAAATGCAGCACTGCTTTTATTTTAGAGGTAATAGAGGGTAATTTTTATATTATGAATATTTAAAAATAAGAATTTTAGGTTGTTTTTACATTGTTGTTTCTGAGGAATGGGGTTTTAAAATGTGGCTCCCTACAGAGTTGCGCCTAATGGTAAATGCAGTAAGGAAACATTCGGGAAACCACAGGCTCCCCACCCCTTGGGAAGGATCAGCCGGAACGGGGATCGGCGAGCCGGGCCTGGGCCCCATGATAAATATTTTCAAGGAGTGGAACTCGAGACTCAAACTCGGGTCCTCCAGAGTGGAAAGCCGAAGCGTTTCCACGTGGCAAATCCGGCCAACAAGAGGTTGGATTTTTTCATATTTTACGCCCCTTTCCAATCAAGGAGATTACTTATGTTGTATTCTGAGACAAGCCAAAAGTACGCTCCCCTGCTCCACCTACAAGGGTACTACAGGGTACTTTACGTCTGCGAGAATAATCTCGGCTTAATCATAGCCTGCCACTGGGGTGCGGACTCGCCTGCCACCTCCTGGTCCACAAAGTGAACGAAATACGAATATGGCGGACTCGCTCAGGTTTGCCAGGCCTAGGGGTAAGAAGGCCGCATTCGTATCTCGTGCACTGTTTAGCCGAAGCGACCTTTACATTCTGAACAGTGCACGAGATACGAATGCGGCCAAGAAGGCCGCATTCGTATCTCGTGCACTGTTTAGCCGAAGCGACCTTTACATTGCCGAGAATCGTCTCCGTCGACAGAGGGAGCGGTAAACACAAAGAGGCTGATTTGCTACTGTGTGTTCTAAGAACACCTTGCTCAGGCGCTGTCGCGACGAATAAACGCCTACAACAGGCCGAAAGGACGGAAAAGTCCGAATGTTTCCTTACTGCGAATAAACAGAGAGGCTGTACGTAATTGCTACTGGATCCCCCATGACAGGAGAACACTCTTGATAATAATAATAATAATATCTAATAATAAAAGCAATATTTATATAAATGGATACTATAATTATTATAAAATAATTTAAAACTATAGTTGATTAAACTATAGTTTTAAATTATTTTTTCTTGTCATAGATAATCTATGACAAGAAACTCCTGCGGTATATCAATATAAACAATATTCTGGAAAGAATTAATTGGTGTCCTTCATTTTGTTATGAATAAAAATAATATATAAATTTATCAAGATCAAATTCAATTGCGTAATTTCTATACCATATTGAAAATGATAAAAATCTGTCAATAGTTCCTTAATTATTATACGAACTAACTGTTCAATTAAAAATCATTACACACAGGTAAATCATCTCAAATCCGAATACAATAAGAATTTGCAAGTTCGTGAAATTCGAACAGGTACGAATTACATACGAGTAAAACTGCTGCTAAAATCGAATATGTATATAAATAGTCTATTTTTAATCTAGAACGGAGCATTCATGTACAGTCAAATCTCGGTTCATGAATTTGATTCGTTCCTGAAGGTCGTTCGTAAACCGAAATTATTTTCCTCATAGGAATTAATGTAAAATGGATTAATCCCTTCCTGGAGCCCCAGATGATTGCTTATTTAAACTTTTAAACAGCAAAAGTTTTTGCACAAGTTCTTAACACAAAATCAATGGAAACCATTAAATCTATCACAAAAAAGACAAACACAACACTACACAACAACTCCATGAACTGCCCCAGAAACGCCGGGCACATGTCTGCTAGTATTTAATAATACAATGGTATCTATCGGCTTACGAACTTAATTCGTTCCTAGCAACAACTCACATCTCGAATCAGTTTTCTCCGTTGAATTAAATGTACATAGAATTAATTCGTTCTGGTGCACAGAATATATATATTTTTAAGTTTTATGTGTTATGCTAGGAAAAAAATGGAAAAAATAAAAAACATTAATTTTATAAATACTTTTATTATGTATAAATAAATGTACATAAAAAAATGTTTGCATTCGATTCTCGCCGCACCAAAAACCTATCTAAAGACTGTTTACTTTTTTAGGCTCCCATAACGTAAAGATTGGTTCTCACTAGCGCGGAAAACCGCCTTCTGACGTCATTAGACGCGGTTTGAGGTGCGCGGATTTTCGGCGGCGTGTTCGAGTCGAAGTAGCTTCGACTTTAACCACCGCGGTAGTTGACTGTTCTGCTTTTCGGCCAATAGCGATGCTACACAATTTTACGTCAGATTTCAACACAACTGCTTGTCCGATTATTGATAACGTAAAACAGAAATTTTTACTTTATTTTCCATCATAATCGTACAGAGTACAACAATCAAAATGCCGGAACTCTATGTCTACTGAAATGTAAGAAGTCTTTACAACTTTCCTATAATGTACTTTCAAGATAATATAAATGCCCAAAATATATGAATTGCCCACTACCAATATTTATTATTGCACTCCACTTTATCATAATAAACTTAACGACACAAAAACACAAGAACCAAACACAAAATGGATAACTAAAATATATCCAAATTCACTTTAAATGTACAAATAATACACAGTTATAAGCTCTCCATTAAAGTTAATAATAATAATAATAATAATAACCCCTCCTGAATCCTGCTAAGCTGCCTCAAAGTGGCAGAGGGGTGTATATGGGCGAAATAGGCAATGTAAGTCAGAAATCCTTTTCTGGTAGGGTCATCCTGGGCTAAAAGGCTATTCCACTATGCTCAACTAAATGCTATCGGATGTCCCCATCTCGGTGGTGTTTTTTCTAGTTTACTATGATACAAAGCAGAAAACGACTCGGACATCGCCCAAGTTAACAAGGCCCGCATCTGTGAGTTAGGCAGAGGCTCACTTTTGGAAAGTTTACTACAGTCTCCCTTGGCCACTGGTGGCAAAAGGAGCACCAACCCAAGTCAGGCTACCTACAGTACCCACAGTAGGGAACGGGTCACCACATTAGAGCCCAACCAGCCAAAGTGCTTCCCTGGAAACTCAACCAAAGACTACCAAGGCTGGAAAACCACGCCAACGCATGAAATGGACAACTGACACGAATGAATTCATCATGCGTACATACTACACATTTACAAAATTAGAAACCGACATTACAGGATACATAAGGGATCTCTATGACAATTTCACAAGCAGATACCCAAATATCACAGTTACAGAAAAATGCATAGCAGATCAAAGAAGAACTATCATCCACAGAAACATCATGTCACACAGTACGTTAGAAAGCATTAAAACTGAGGTAGCACAACAAATATCACAACATGAAACCAATTCACACACACAAATAGAATACGAAGTGGAACAGACACCAGAAATAACATACACTGATGACAACACGCAGCCCATCAACAGCACTAACGCTGATCTAATAACTAAACTCACTGACACACTCCAGAAAACATTAACCAAATTCACAGGTACAGATCCCACATAACATACACGCATTCCTAAACTTCACAACTCACAACAGTTGAACAATACACTACATTGTATGAACACACACATTCTACCTAAACTTATTAATACAGAAACAACAGGCTCATGTCGTATTCTGAGACTAGCCAAAGCTGTTCCCTAATAGGGTAATACAGGGTACTTAACGTCTGCGAGAATAATCTCGGCTTAATCATTGCCTGCAACTAGGGGTGCGGACTCACCTGACCACCACTCTGATCCACAAAGCGAACGAAATATGAATATGGCAGACTTGCTCAGGTTTGCCAGGCCTAGGAGTAAGAAGGCCACATTCGTATCTCATGCACTGTGTCCCGAAGCAACCTTTAAGGGCCGAGAATCGCCTCCGTCCACACGGGGCAGAGACACAAGAGGCTGGTAT
The DNA here is from genome assembly GCA_000484575.1 of Olivierus martensii. Classification (NCBI taxonomy): domain Eukaryota; kingdom Metazoa; phylum Arthropoda; class Arachnida; order Scorpiones; family Buthidae; genus Olivierus; species Olivierus martensii. The sequence goes on along the minus strand of AYEL01081826.1, from coordinate 3,509 downwards.
TTGCTACTGAGTGACCGGAACTGTCCCTGGAGGGATCGAAAACTCAACGATTTTCTCACAAGTTCTCCCATAAATGGGAAATCCTTAAGACACCAAAGCTCGGGCACAACCGCGCGAAAATCATAACAGCCTGCCAGAAGGACAGAGAGTATAGTAATCCCGAACCTTCCACAAGAACCTTCCCTTACTAATAATCGCATCAGATGGGCGAAACACATGACGACAAGCCGACCTAACTTGAAAAGGGGCAAGAATCTCCCCCGTTTCGATCACCGATGCAACCCACCGTAGGGATGATATCGAACAATGCCGTGCAATGGCCGGGCTCCAGGCACCTTGCCGTGGTCGAATATCACTCAGATCAACTCCCTGAAGTTTTGTGATTCCCTAGGAAGCAAGCTTCCCCGGCCTCTGGATAAACCCACTCAGCCCGAGCAAGGCCAACCCTTGGGTGGGCACCGTAACGGCTTCTATCCCTCCACCATTCATCCCGTCGGACCAGTACAATGCCTTGGGATTGGGACTTGTACCTCACGCAGGGCATACGTCGGGCTGATTCTTAATCCCGAACCCGCAAGGATTTGGGAGGTCGATCGGCAAACTACAGAGCGCCCACCGGCGAGGGTGGGATGCAACCTGACTCTACCAATCCAGAAAGAATTTCTTCACCTGGGGCAGTGTCAGGACTACCCGAGTGACCAGTCCGAAGTTCTGCCCGACACTGCTGGGCCTCTCTATAAAAAGTCAACCGAGGTCCTAAAGAACGGGACCCAGAAAGAATTTCTTCACCTGGGGCAGTGTCAGGACTACCCGAGTGACCAGTTCGAGTTCTGCCCGACACCGCTGGGCCTCTCTAGAAAGTCAACCGAGGCCCAAAAAACAGAACGGATTTCAACCAATCTTCCCCACATCTTGGGTACGGGTTTCCCAGGCCCAACCGGGGGATGTGCCCTAAGGACAGTGGTGTGCGACCTGCACGCGCACCTTCTTCCAGTGTGGGGATTCTTGGAAAAATGCCATCCCCAGTGGGAGTCTCATAGTGTACCCAGACACTATGACCTTATCGGCCCGGCTGTGGATGCACGGATACAGACATAGTGACTGCCGGTAAAAGCACCCTCGCTACGTCAAGGCGGGCTCCCCTCGAGGGGGAGAGAAACAACACTCATGGAATTACACACACTTATTTATGTCGCTAATGTCACTGTCACTACACACCTAAGTCTTAAAACACTTCCAAATAAGATGGGCACAAACACAAAACATCACTTAAAACTTGCCTGGCAAAAACGACTTGAAAAACAAATAAACGTTATCAGAACAGAACAAGGTAGACTCACCCAATACACAAAAAAACAACACATCCACTAAACTCATGAAATCAAATTAGAAAGATTTTCAGAAAACTTAAAAAACACACATGCCATGAAAATCACAACACACACATTAAAGAATACATACACACACTAAAACAGAAACTTGCAGCAAAATCACAACGCCTGAAATGATACAAAACCAACTTAGCACGTAAACTAGATACACACTATTTATTATGACCTTATCGGCCCGGCTGCGGATGCACAGATACAGACATAGTGCCTGCCGGCACAAGCTCCTCTCGAGGGCGCTCGCCTTGACGTGGCGAGAGGGCTTACCTGCTGTCACTATGCCTGTACCTGTTCAGCCGGGCCGGTCCATAGTGACAGGGAAAAACTAAGAGGTTGCCAAATGCTTGGCGAAATTCAGGTGAAGACGACCCCACACCGCGGCTGAGCGTGTGCAAACGTTGCGTGTGTGTCCGCGGCTCGTCGAAAGGGTTGGGCGGCCCCAAGTAGACATCCGTGGGAAGTCCTAGCCGGATAATTTGTCTTAGGATCTCGTTTGGCTTTCTATAGAGAGATCCAACAGCAAAACTGGTCGGCCTGCAATGTACCTGGCAAGCCGACCTGGCAGCTACTACTGTATCCTGGTAGCTACTACCGGAAGCCGGGGCAAGGGACCCCTTGCTCCGGTAGTAGCTGCCCCTAGTGAAGAAATTCCTATAGGTGTAGCCATGCTCTACACCTATCCCTCGCTGATGGATGCTCTGTAGCCACTTGACCGTCCGAGTCCCTGCGGATCCTGGATTAAGAATCGGTCCGACGTATGTCCTGCGTGAAGTACGAGTCCACTATAAGGATCCCAATCCCAAGGTGTTGAACCGTGCCGAAGGGATGGATGGTGGAGGGATAGAAGCAGTTACGGTGCCCACCCGAGAGTTAGCCTTGCTCGGGCTGAGTGGGTTCATCCAGAGGCCGGGGAAGGTTGCTTCCTAGGGAATCATAAAACTTCGGCGAGTTGATCCGAGAGATATTCGGCCACGGCAAGGCGCAAGAGCTCGGCCATTGCACGGCGTCAGTCGATATCGTCTCCACGGTGGCCCGCCAGTCAGGCGCTGACAGTGGGCTACATTGGTGATCAAACCGGGGGAGATTCTCGCCCTTTTTCAAATTGGGTTGGATCGCCGTGATGCGTTCTGCCCATCCGATGCGATTATTAGTAAAGATTGTGCTTTTGTGGAAGGTTCGGCGATACTTTTCTTTCCGTTCTTCCGACGGGCTGTTGCGTTTCTCGCGACGGTTGTGCCCGAACTATGGTGTCCTAAGAATTTCCCATTTTATGGGAGAACTTGTAGTTGCAAATCCGTTGAGATTTCGATCCCTCCGGGGACAAAACCGGTCGTTACTGTAAGAGAACTTGTAGTTGCAAATCCGTTGAGATTTCGATCCCTCCGGGGACAAAACCGGTCGTTTCCGGTCGTTACTGTAGCAAATACACTGACTCTTGTGTCTCCGCTCCCTCTGTGGACGGAGGGGATTCTCTACCCGTATTGGCCGCGTGGAAACGCTTCGGCTTTCCACTCTGGAGGATCCGGGTTCGAGTCTCGGGTCCCACCCCTTGAAAATATTTATCATGGGGTCCGGGCCCGGCTCGTCGATCCCCGTCCTCCACAATCCGGCTGAAATATTTATCATGGGGTCCGGGCCCGGCCCGTCGATCCCCGTCCTCTACAATCCGGCTGACCCCTCCGCAGGGGTGGGCAGCCTATGGAAGGGCTTGTTTCGCCCCGTCACTTAGTATTCTCCCTGAATGGAAAGTGGCGTCATCTGTTAACAAAAAAAAAAACGGTCGCTTCGGCGACACAGTGCACGAGATACGAATGCAGCTCCCTCAATGGCGTCTCCACCTTGTCGTGGTGAAGGAGCTTGCGTGTTCCAATGATCCTGATTGCTATACCGGCGGTAGCTTTGCTACTGGTAGGGTCTCCCATGCCTGAAAAGTCGAAGGTAAGGGGCTAGACTAAGAGAGAGCCCTACCCAAACTAAAGTGTATGGTATCGTGCTGAGAGTTGAGTGGCACTGGGGTAGTTAAAAATGTAGTGTCGTTAACGATCCCTTCAGGGCACCAGGCGAAACCCTGTCGTAATTAGCCTTACGCCCGTATTGGGGGATAACCGGGCGGTGACTTTT
>AYEL01081825.1:0-21614 GCA_000484575.1 Olivierus martensii | reverse complement strand
TAAATCTTCAGAACAACACTCCATGCCAAATAGACAACACTGCACACATACAAGAAAAGAAAATATCCTGGTGTAGAAAGGAACTCCATGGCAGACATCCACATGACTTACAGAAACACTTCATTGACACCAAAGTGTCAAACAGCTGGTTAGTCAGGGGGATCTATTTACTGAAACAGAAGAGTTTATAATAGCTATACAAGACCAGGTAATAAACAAAAAACTACAGAAAATACATACTGAAAGACAGCACATTAACAAACAACACATGTAGGAACACAACCAAGTAGCAAATATAATACACCAAAAGCACAGACACAACCAAGTAGCAAACATAATACCAAAAGCTTGCAACCAAACACAAATTAATAAACACACTCACACCATACTACAAATACATACCAGACACAATCCTAGAAAACTCAACACACAAGATGTATTACGACAGAATAATTTTAACAGACAAAACCATACACAAATTACAAGTAAAACTACAATGTATAGCAGGGTTAGTTAGATTGTAACAGCTGAGGAAGATGCCAAGAGCCTCAAAAGCGTTTAAATAAAGGGCTCTTGTGTAGTTTTACTTGTAATTTATGTTTGGTGCAGTCTGATTGAACGTTTAATATAAATTTATTTATTTAAATAATAGTAATATAAAAAATAATATTAAATAATATAATTTGATTAAATTATTTAGATATTTAAATCGATTGTGTGTTTACTTTATTTCTTTTAAAGAAGTATAGTTTAAATAGTAATAATGTCTTCAAGGAAAATACTGTAAATAAAGATATGATTTTTGTAAATAAATTTATCAATAAAAAATTATTTTGGAGAAAAAATATATATACTGTATATATAAAATTTTACTACATATTCTGTAAAAATTGTAAGAAACAATATGAATTTTATTAATTAAATATCAAAATTATCAATTTTTATTTTAGAAACAGGTAAATTTAATTTAAATAACAAATAACGAAAAATAAACTCGCAAAAAATAATGTATAATGTTATTCTTAAAAGTAAGAATGGGTAATTTATTTTTCTTGCTTGCTTGCTCCAATCTGGAAAATTATATCTCATCCTTGTTCCTATCAAACCATTATAGGATTAAAAAAATAAAAAATACATTCTTTGTGGTATTAATGTGTAATCCTGTATAGTTACGTTTTTCATAAACTGTAAAGTCATTCACTTAGAATATGGTTGGAAAATCCTAAAATATATCTCACTGAATAACCATTAAAAATTATTCATCTGGACTGTCATCTCTCATCACTCAACTATTATATACGGCAATGGTTGTTGATATATAAAATAAATAAAATATGACACTGGATCCAACTACCGATGATAACTTATATCAGTAAAATTTTAAGATGGACATCACAAACAGAAACGTAAATTATTTATATATAAGAAATGCAGGATAAACTATTGTGAGACCTTTTAGTACTCTTCTTGAGCGGAAAACAGTTTTTTTATAAGGAATCAAAGAAAAAACTCTCTCAATAGTTTAAGAAAAGCTATTTTTTTCTTTAAAATCAAGATTGATCATTTGAAATATAATTAAATTCTAGAGTAATTGTATCAGTGTTTTAAAATATCAAAAGAAGTTTTTTTCATAATAAAAAATATTTGTAAAAAATAGCAGGAACAAAAATTAATATACCGCAAAAATATACCGTAAAAATCATTTAAGGAAGTATAGAAACCTGTAAAAAATACACATATATTTTTAATGAAAAATTAGGTGGGAAAAAAATAGAAAATGGTGGTAATAATTTTATATTTTACAAAGAACCGAATAGAATCGATTTAAAGGTCCATTTTTTATTTTTATTGACATCTAAAATTAAGATAATTGAATATGAATTATGAATAACTATTTTAGTATAAGTACATACATTTTTTTTATTTGATAATAAAATTCAATATTTCATTTTTTTCTTTTTTTGTAAATTATTATAATATAAAAAACCGGTAAAAATTATTTTTATAAAATAAAAACATTTAGGGATTTTATTTTTCAAATTTTTTTCGCTTTTGACATAGTAATAGGTTTTAAATTTTGAATTCTCTACGAATCTAATGAGATATTGTTTCTAACAATATCGAATTTTGTCCCCGAATTTAAGCGGAAATAAAATTCGGTTCGAAAATAAGCCGATCTTAAATTTAAGTAGACATAACAAATCTCGACTAAATTTAAGCCGATATATTATTTATTTTTTCCATCAACAAATAATATTGTTTGCTTTTAGATTAAATTTTGTATTTGAGAACAAACTCATTAGATATTATTCATTTATGCTTACCGATAATGTACAGAATTTATATTTTTAAAAATTTTTCCTCTTATCGTTTTTAGTGGTACAAACTCATTAGATATTATTCATTTATGCTTACCGATAATGTACAGAATTTATATTTTAAAAAATTTTTCCTCTTATCGTTTTTAGTGATTCGCTTATAATAAATTTATTTGGCAATATTACAGGAAGAAGTTCTGTGCTATTAGAATTTTATTTCCAGGATTTTCTTTTTTTTTTTATGCTGCTTAAAATCTTTAAAATGATATTTCGCATTTTTGTAATACAGTGTCTCGATTCAGTTCGTTCAGAAAAGAATATTTAAAATCCTAGTATTCTATTTAAATCCTCTGTTTTATTGTTTGGCGCGAAATATCCAGATTGCCCTGTAATATATCTTCGTCATTGATTTCATCTCACTCGGAACTGAACTTCGCTTCCTATTCCGATGATTTGGTATCATCTTAGTGCTCGATGAACAGAAAGTTCGATGTTTATAGGAAAACTTTTTCTGTTTATCAATTCTTAATATAAAAATAATTGAGAATTAAATTAATTTCGATTTCGAAAACTAATACAGTTTATGAAAAAAAGAAATATTACTACTAAACAATCATGTTAATAAATCTGCTTAAATGATATAATTAAATTTAATTATTTTGATCTTTTCTTTTTATGAATTAATAATATATCATTTAAATACAAAATTCTACATTTTTATATTGATATAAACTTTCGGAAAAGTATTATTACCTAAATTTAAACCAATTATTAAATCCGATACATTTGTCAAAATTTAATGAAATTTTAGAATTTACGAATAGAATTATATGGTTTCTACCAACTCGTTAAAATTTATTCCTTTATTAATTTTTACTGTAAACATTATTATAATCGTGTTAATTCGTATAAATTATTTTCTACTTTATTGGTATAAAAATAATCTCGCCATTTCGGAACTCTTTTAGGTAATAAACTTAACGGAAAAAAGCATTTTCCGTCTGAAAACAGTTTTTTCGCTATAAACATCATAAAAACATCAAGATTTGATATATTTATTTTATGCACATCAATCCTCAATATTTCCTATAAGTTTTTTGTTGACCATTATGATTTTTTATGTTTTTTTTTTCATTTATCTTTATTTTTCTAAGTATATAAAAGCTTCCATCTTTCTCAGTTTTATTTACAGTTTTCAGTTTATGTATTATTTCTGAGAAATGGAAAGGAAACTTTAAAGTAAACAACCCATACTTTTGATTCTAACTGCAATCGTTTTGACAAAGCTGGCTATCAACAAACAGCTCATATTTCATGGTATTACATCCAAAACATTAACTAACACCCATGGAATGATAGTCAGTACATACGCAACAATTCCCCAAACTGCAGAAAGATATCCAAAGAAGAAAGAAAAACAGAAAATTTTTTAATAATGTAAAAAATATTGAATGATAAATATTCGTATTTTTCGTTTCTACCATTTAATAGAATACTTTATTTTTTTAATAATTTAAACTAAGCGGATGGTTATTATTATTATTTTTTTTTTTGCTGTAAATATAAATATGTACATTTAATACGAATCTTTTAACTTTCGTAATGAAATTTATGAGTTATTTAAGTTAATATAAATACTTAAAATATTTTCCGTCTTTCTACCATTTAAACTTTAATCACGATTAATTTAACTAAGGATATTTTTCTTAATTCGAAAGGCATGACATGAAACATATTGCTTTAATTTTCACAATTAATAATCTCTGTATCAAGTTAATATATATCCAGTTAAGTTTTCTATATCCATTAAAACATCTCGTTCTTACTAAACTTCCTACTTACCCCAAAAAATATTTAACTGATTTTTATTAATTCATAGAAATACATGGCTAGAATTACTGGAAGGGACAACCGCTAAATTTATCGACTCAAGAAAGAATTTGCTGAATTTTTAAGTGTTGCAGAATGCAGCGCATCGATCTAGCAAATTCCACATCTTTTAAATTTATAAATTCCCTCTATTTTACCGAAATGGGGGAAAAAACAAATTTTTTATAGGTCTTTCTGAAAAATTGCGATGTTTAATCTATCGAAGAAAAGCAACTAATACCCTTATTGTTATAGCAACAGTACTGTACTATAAAATACTTTTTTGTTATACAGAAAAAAAAAAAAAAAAAAAATGTAATAATTTCTCATGATCCTATGATTCGAATTTTTCTTAAAAAAAAAAAAAAAAAAAAGAGAGAGAGAGAGATTGAGGTGAGGTTCTGTACCTCTTTTATATTCCAAGAATAATGTTGAATCCGCCTACTGCCTGTTAAATTTTACCGACAACTTGCTTTTCTTCTATATAATTCCTTGTGTTTTTATGTCTGTAGTTTTAGGTTTTAACATTCAGAGTTATGGCAAGTTGTATATGCCTTACCGTAGCTTGTTTGTTTATGTCTTCCACTTTAACTCCCATATAGAAGAGTATCAATCGATATGAGTAAATCAATATGAAGTGATACAGTAGAATCTGAGTATAAAGCAAACACGTTTTACATAAGACTGCATTGAATAATCTAGATTGCCAGCAATATAAAGAAACCAATAATAAAACTATACTTCAGAATAAAGATAATGTCGCGATATATATCATGAATTATATAATAAATATATATATATAGTATATATAAATATGCATCATTAATTTATAGATCAGTCAAAGTAATGAAGTTTTACATATACACAGTAATTCTACAGAGTGATAACCATGAATATATTTTTATTTTGGAGTATTTTTTTATTATTAAAATTTAATTTTTGCATTTCATTATCAGCCGATTATTGTAGAATTTTATTCAAGATTTTTAATAATTAATCTATATTATCAAGTGAAGTTTAAATTAAAAAAATATATTAAAAATATCAAATTTATGGACGAAATTTATACGAATGAAAATTTTAAATTTTTGTAGTTATATGTGGAAATGTAAAATCTTTATATCGATAAACTAGTATATTTAGAAAATAAAAAAAAAAATGTTTCTGGTAAATTATTTCCTAAACGTTTTTCGTTAAAAATTGTTTCGAGTTGCATCCGACTTTATCTCGAATAAAGCAAACCTTAGGGCTAAATATTTCTACATGCAACTTTACTCGAAATAAATGTTTTGGAAGAAGCTACGTGCAGAATAAGCCAAACTTTCCTCCACTTCAGTGATTGACTGGAAGACTGTATAGTTAATTACCTCCTCGCTGAAGTAAGAAGGAGACATTCTTCCTCTTGCTGTGCACAATAAATTTGGATTTTTCTAGAAAATCCCCATCGAGATTGGATCCTTAGAGATGATGTCAGGTGAGAATAATAAGTCCCTCATTAATTTTTTTTTCTAACCTCTATTCTTGATTAAAAATTTAAGTTATCAACTTCTGACATATAAGAAGATAAATCTTGATTACGAAATGTCAAATAGCTCTAGGGAAAGTACTCGTTGTTTGTATATGAAAATGAATCGTATCTAATAATATTTTAAAATAATTTATTAATAATTTTTTGTTTAATAACCATATACCCTGCCTTGAAATTAATTTTTTTTTATAAATATTTCATTAAATTTAATCATTCAATTACAAAATAAAGATAAAAAAATTTAATATGCAATATTTTTAGATTAAATATTTTTAAAACAGACAATATAAGATGAATAACGATTTTGTAGCCTTGAATATAAAATGTTGACTGCAAGATTAATCAACCTTGGTAACCTATGCAAGTTTCTAAGTAAATTTTTACCAAGGAAGTGCTTACTACTATGAATAAATTTTTAAATATTTAACTTAGGTCTATAAATATTTTTGTTTATGAATAAATATGTTTTCTTTGTTCGTATACAACTATACATCATAACTTATACATGCTTTTGTAATTTATCTAGTGTTTTAGTCGAGTAACCAGAGATAAACAAGTGCATCTTAAGATTCTACAACATAAAAGGCTTTTAGTGAATTTATTGGAGCTTCTGATTTGTTTTTAAGTCAGAAAGTATATAAGAACGTCCATGAAACTCGCTATATAGTGTATATTAAGATGCACTATCCGCCTGTCGAATTTCATAAAATTTACGACTTTGAAAATTTTTTTAGCGTCGTAAATTATAAAAATCCAACTAAAACCCTATTAAATATCGTGACTATCGAGGATCATTTTGCATATCGGCATTCAAAATCCGCTTCGGGGTCTTATCTTCCCTTCAACCCCAAAAATTTTCATCATTTTCGAGAACGTGTGACCAAGTCGAGATTTTTGCAGATTTAAAATAGTTCTCCATTTCTCTTTTTAAACGAATTTGCATTACTTTAAAATTGCACAAATTTATGCACTTTTTTCAAATCGAAAAATAATTCCCATAACAAATGATTAGCGAAACTTAAGCATTTGTCACGCCGTTCAAAATATTAATGTTTTATCTATTTTAATAACAACATGTCCGTTAAATAGTGGAACTAGCAGTTAAGAATAAGAGAAAGAGGCAATTAGGAAGAGAGTTTGTAGGATAAATAATAACAAAAAAGCATAAGACTTCATCTCATCCAAAACCATCCATCAAAGGCGTTTCTTGAACGATAAACTTAATATTCGCCAGTTTATCTTCTTCCAAGAGATGTAAATGGATTTTTCGTTTAAATTCTCATAATCTATAAGAACATTTACTATCTTCGCGTGTAAATTGATTTTTCCATTTTTCTCATTGTTTACTAAAGTCTGATGTTTAACGATCCTTCAAACCGCATTTATGTTGTCACGAAACGATTTAATAATAGTTCTTTCCAATTTCTTCCTCCGCCATGTCTGATAATCGCCTTTCGTAAATTTTCTAAAAACGTTATGCGCACTCTGGTGGAACAATTGTAGTTTTATACTACACGAAAATAATTTTATAAAAATCTTTTAAAATAATATTATTAAGATAACATAATTCGATTTAAGTTTATTTTTAAAAATAGAAATTCTCTTATCAGTCATTCCATTAAATAGCCTATGATACCACATCGGACCAATCACGTTATTTAATAATGGCATACAACATCTTTTTGCCATTTAAAGAAGTGTATCAATAATTAAATATATCTAGTGATATGCATGTTTTTTTTATTTTTGTTATTAATAAATGCTTAAAGGACAAAAAAAAAAAAAATGTTTGGAAACAGTATTATAACATGAGAAAAACGATTACTGATGGTAGAAAAAAAAAAAAAAAAAAACATGTTTGGAAACAGTATTATAACATGAGAAAAACGATTACTGATGGTAACATTTTTCATGACATCTACAGCATCGCTTTATGACTGAGAATTGTTTCTGTTGTTTTGTTCATTTTCTTTTAGCAACAAAAATCGACTTGTAAAATCTTAATAGTACAGTTATGTATAGGACTTAAAAAAATAATTAAAATGCAACCATTTTATATACATTCGATGCTGTTAATTAACGAAGAACAAGAATTTGATGTTTGGATTGATAACATTTTTACTTTTTGATTTTGAGTTATTTTTTTAACAACATATTCATTACACTTGTATTTTTATATTTTAGAGAATAATATTTAATTATTCTTTTATGAAATGCGACTTACATTTCATGGAGATTGATCGATCGATCGAAATTGATTGAAAACTGCTGCAACTTATTATAGTACTCATTAGCTAAAGTAACCAGCATTGCCTGGATATTCTGACATATATATATATTTACCACGAAACATATTTTTAAACTCTAATTTTGAAAGAAATCGTCTAAATTTAAAAAAAAAAAAAAAAAAAACATTTTTTGGAATCGCCATTAAAATGATAAATCACGTGACGTTATTATTTAGTTTTAAAGCATAATGACGTGATATTGTATCGTTTAATGTTATGTATGTGCTGTATCGCTAACATTATTTTTTTAAGTAATGTGTAATGTAAATTATGTAACGGAAATTTAAATAAAAACATTTGGGTCCCATTAGGCGAAATTTTCATTTGACTACGGAGAACGGCCGTTCGATTTTAAATTGAAAAAAACTCAATAACATTTTTGAAATGGTCGTAGATATGCGTGCAGTTTTCTTATTTTACGAAGAATTAAGTAAATCTATATCGCTTACACCCAATTATTAGTATAAATTATATGAAACCAACCTTAAATCTTATATACTCTACGATTGCAGATTCCAATACGAGCGATAGATCATACAAATTCCAAAAAAAAGAAGTTAATTTTAAATTACATATTTTAGTTATGACCCTCAAAATACCCCTAATATATGATCCGATTTTGATTATACAATACTGTATTTGGCTGAGCAAGCTCTATTGACAAATTTTCAAGGCTCGCTTTCATTTTATGAAGAGTTATGGCTGCCATACATATACACGCATTATCTTTTATTCTTATAAATTAGTTGCTTATTTATAGTCGCTCTATAAATAAGCAAATAATCTAATGTGTGCGAATCAGTCATATATTTAAGAATGATTTCATAAATTTTCTTGTTTTTCAAGATTTATTTCTTTTTTGCTGATCTAAAATCTCCGGATAATATAAGAATTCATTAGTGAATATTTGCTACAAAATTGTTTTTCGATATATTAAATATAATTTTCTCATAATTTCAGTTTGTTTTCGGAAATTTAAAAAAAAAAAAAAATCACATTATTACTGTATTATTATTATTTTTTCTTGCAATCGCGTGTTTTACTTTACCCGTTGGTTTAAAAAAAAATTAAAAATAAATAAATAAATAAAATAATGAACGTCTAACTTAAAACGAAAATCTTTGTTTTTACTTTATTTGTTTCAAAAACAGAAAAATATTACCTGTGCATAATGGAGATTCAGTTTGGGATTATTCAATTATTTTTCCATTTAACTTTCGACTATAAATAAATTTTCTATTTTTAATAAAACGAATTTATTCTCTACAGTTTCATTTTTCTATAATTTTGATCAAAACTTTTTAAAAATCTATTAAATCTTTACTCTTAAGACAACAAAACCTATAACAAAATGCATTTTTTTTCTTTTAAAACTCTATATAAAAAAAATAATGCAAACTGAATAAATTTAAATAATTAGCAAACGAATGTGGTATTCTATAACTTGTATCACATTACACATAAAAATGTCTTGTCATTCCTGTTTCACCTTTTAAATAGAGAGATCAAATCATAATCCTCTGTGACGTATGTTGTACGACGTATGCGATGACGCCACGGGGACGTCATCAATTCTATAATTTGTGGTAAATTCCCAGTTGCATCTTCCGCCACAAAATTGATGGATTTGAATATTATTGAATAAATATACCAATAGTAAAGCGTTGGACAAAATTTAACGAGGATTGGCATTCGGATGACGCGAGGGATGAAACTGCTTAGTAGTATTTAAATAATGTAAAATTGATAAACTTGTATAGTAACAGACTTAGTACTAACAGATCTATGTCATTTTTTGATAAAGCGACATTTGAACGATTTACGAGAAGAAAAAAAAATCGAATATGGATTAAAAATATCTGATAATTTTTGGCGTATTTATAGATTTAATTACTGAACTATTCCTTAATATAAAAACACTTATTTTTGGAATTCTGTAATCCTTCGCTATTCTTTCTTTTTACAGAAGAATCCTGAATTAATTCACATTTATATGATTTTTCACATCTGACATGACCAGCGTGCTATGTAGGCTCTTAGATCGCATTTGATGTAAAGAAGTATTAGTAATTAGAAATTAACTGCGGAATTATAAAAAAAAATATTTTTATTTAATTTTAAAATCTGTATAAATTAAAATCAATTTACTTTTCGTTAATGAGGAACGTTGATTCTCAGTGATCTTCTTAGTTCTAAAAATATTTTCGGTCTCTTTTTTTAAATCTCATAACCCAACTTTTAGTAGCCAAAAGAAACGATTTTCTCGGTAATGCTTGTCTTCTTCTTTTTTTTTTTTTGTCAAACCTTTATGGCTGCTCCTATACTCCCAACAAATGTTCTTCGACAGGAAAGTAAGCTTTACTGGTAAAAGCAGTTTTTTGGAGGAAAGATAAAAAGTACGATTAAATGAAAATTGCAATAATCTATAAGTATTTTTTTTCACTATAACAATAATTATCGATATAAACAGTCAATAATTGCTGGTAAAAAAATCTTTATAACATTAATTAAATTTTAAATGCATTACTTAATTTTTTTTTTTTGGTGATTTCCATCAGTTTTCTCGTTAAATTCAGAGATGTAAATCTTATAAAATTTTAAAAATTTATAGTTTAAACTTTACATAGTTTTTAAGGAGAAGACAAACAATATTAGTTGTGTAAATAAACGAGAAGCATTAAAGTTGAGTATCAGTTTAAGTTTTGATAGTATAATTTATTTCATATAAATTTGAGTTAAAGAGGAACAGTTTTTATTTCATAAATAGAATGATAGATTGCTTTAAAAATGATTAAAGCGTAAATGTAGATTTATAGAGCAGAAAATTATGTAATGTTAGTCTGTTGTATCTGATCTAAGAGCAAATTAAAATAAGAAGGAAAAAAAAAACCATTTTTTTTATATAGATAAAAATCGATAACGTTTTCCAAGCTCTGCATAATATCTTCTTCAAAAATATCTGCATTTTAAATTTTTATTTAAAATTTACGCCAGACCGTGAGAAACTAAATATAAATCAAGAGAAACTATCTTAAATCCATAAAAATGTAAACTCGACTAGAAGGATGATGAAGTAAAATTCTTATTAAAAAAAAAAAAAAGGTGGAGCACGGTATAATTTCGGTTAAATTATTTACAAACCATATACCAATTGGTGTGCTCTGATAAACTTTATTTCGGAGCGAGATGTGTGTTAAAGTATGAAGAGAAAGTCATAAAGGGAAGTAAATTTTTGTTGAAAGATGATCAACTTGACATTTACCCGTTAAAGAAGCCATTACCAAAAATAAGTAATGGGTAGGGTAAGAGTACTTGGAAGAAGGGAGGGGAAGGTGTTGGTATCCATAAAATGGAATCCCTGAGAGTGCTCTTCATAAGGAGCTTGCTGTATACTTTGACAAGTTATTTAGATGGTCGTAATTTGTTGCTTTCTGGTCAAATATGCATGCGCTCTTTATATAGATCAATGTAAATATAGCTTATATAAGTTTGCTTATAGATTCGCCTGACACTTTGGATCTTTATATCCATAAAACTAGATTAAATATAATAATATTTTCTTCCTATCCAGAAAAAATAAGTATTTCGTGTTTAATATTCAATAATTTAAACTAAAAATTTTAAATTTTCACTACTGACTTTTGATTTTTAGAAATTACTGACTTTGAAATTAATTCTGACTTATAATTTACTGACTTACTGACTTAGAAATTACCGACTTTTGATTTTTTACGTAAAAAATTCTAACGAATAGTTTCAGAACATTTTTTATCTTTTAAACAAAAAACATTTTGTCAGCCATAGGTTAAGATTAAATTATTTAAATTTTGTTTAATTTAAAGCTATAAAAAACCTATGCCTTATTTTTTTAATATTAAATATGCATATTGCCCATAATTCCAATTATTTTTTTTAAATTTTGCGAATAATTCGGGAAATCAGTTATCCGGAGTAATTAATTTCCCAACCCGGATATTCGGGTGTATATATATATATATTGCATATATTGCAATTTTTAAAAATACATTTAAATATATAAAAATAAATTTTAGACATTAAAACATTAATGTAAATAATTTTAATTATTTTAAAACCACCTGTATACAATATATATATAGACGAAATTAAATTATATATAAAGCTGTAGATAAGTAGATTAAAAAAAAACGAATTTTTTTTCCTACTTTAACAATAGAAGAAAAATTATTATCCATTTAACTACTATTGGAAAACTACATAAAAGGTTTAGAGAATTACTTTCTAAGACAGACAAACTGACAGAATCTACAGCAAATTTCATCATTCTAGCTTTATTAAGGGAACTAGTAGTGACAGAAAGATCAACAGACCAATACAAGACCGAAATTGTGTCCAGACAATTTTGGTTTGGTGTCTCTTAAACTCTAGAGAGTCAAGGGCTCTCTAAATTTCTCCTTATAATCTTTAGTTTGAGGAGAATTATGGTAAGAGATAAACAAACTGGTCCTAGATAAATTTGGGTGCAACCTTCCTCTTAATCTCTCTACAAATTTTTTCTGTCCTTAGTTTTTATGACATAAATTACATTCGGCAAGTACAGATAAAAAAAGTATTACGAAATCAACTTTTTTTACAACTTCCCATAAAAAATCTGATGTGGTAGTTTCGGATTAGTTACAAAAAGAGACTGATATCATTATTATTGTAGTTACAGCGCTATTCAGAATATGGAAATAGTTTTAAAATAAAATTAGACCCAACTTAGTGTGAAAGGTAGAAACAAATGATGGCATTTTATTATTTACAAAATTATAGGAGAAAAATCTTGTAAGAATTTTTAATGTTAAAGAAAATTAGTAAAGAAAAAAATCGACTATAGACGAGCGTAAACTTAAATGAAGGTAAAGATATATATTAAAATGGTTACAGGAGCTCTGAAAAACAAGTATCAAGCTGTCAACTGAAATGATATAGGAGTTCTATTAAATTTTATGTAACTACTTATTCAGCAGAAACTACCAAATGTTTAGATAGTGTTCCTGGTATCCACTTTTGTAAAAAAAAATTGATCACGTCAATTTTCTGTTCATTTTAAGTAGTTATTTCGATGGTATTAGTGGTAGGAAAATCGAAATTGTTGACTTCAACGTTGACTTTATTGCATACCTAACCAATTATTTATAGTCCTAGGTGTAACGTATTGAATCTTGACGGAAAGTCGTTTATGTTTTTATTACCCAAACTTGCTCCAGTATTGAATATCTGACCATTAAAGTTACGGAAGAAATATTATGGTAGCTGTCACGAATTTGTTTTTCTTCTTTTTTATCTATTTTTGTAACTTTTCTAAGAGCCATCACTGGGAAATTAAAGTGTTGTGATATAACTGAATAAATTTATTATTGCTCCACGTATATTTTTTACATTCTCTGCACGATTTCAAACTTTTTATAAATTTTTATTAAATATTTTTTTAATGGTTATAATAAATTCTTATAGAACATGTAAGATTCTTGGTATCTGACAGTATATTTTTTCTTTCATCTTTTCTTCCATTCCGACTAAAAATATGTTAAATGTTCTTTTCACGCTCTTCACAAATAATGTTTGTAGTGTCAAGCTAACTCTTATCTATTCGTTCACAGAACTTCTTATGTCATATTTTATGCAATTATCTTCTCTATTTTTGAAAAAGTGTTTTAAAGATGCTTTTAATAAGCTTCCTATCATGGTTAAAGCAATCCTTTCAAATTTTCTATTATTATTTTCCAAGAAAAATGATTTGTTATACAGTTTTCAATATTTACAAACAATGTCTGATTATATTTTATATCTCTTTGTAAAAATGTTTTCTACTAACAATTGTCTTTGTTAGCTCTCCAAAAGAATTACTCTTTCATTAAAAGAAAAACTTTTGTCAATCTCTAAGCATACTTATCTCTTCTATCTTCTTTAACAGTAGAATTCGACTTATTTGTTGAAGTACCCCATTAATCATTCGTTGATTTTGCGTATTTCTTTCATTATAAAATTGCTACTCGTGTCTTATTTAGCCAATCTATAAGAATAAGTAGCTCTATAAATACTACAAGATTGACTAACCGTACTAAATTTAAATGCATAAGGTTTCTTTATTCTTTGTTTCTTAAGTATGCTCTTATATGTTTAATCTAAAAACAAAAAAAAAATTTCTTTTCTTCTTTTTCAAAAATAAAAGAGTTTCTAATTTCATCTTTTTTTAAGTCTGCAAAAAGATCATCTTATATTGATTAGAAAACATGAATAAACTTAAAAAAAAATCTTTTATAAATATATACTCTTTGTTATATAGCTTATAAATCTTGATCTCCTCATCTATATAATATCATCTGAAATATCTCTACAAAAATATTTTTGCTTTCTCCTAACGTGTTCCTTTAAAATTTTCGTTTTATATAAATATATTTCTACTCTGCTTTTTCTCAAAAAAGATATAGAGTCTATCCCCATCTCTTATGCAATTATCTATGCTGTCATTCCAAAAGAATTCTTTTGCTATCTTTTATTTACTTATTTATCGACTGCATCCTAAAGTGCTTCTGCAATCCATTCATTCTCTTTATCATCAACTCTACCTTATTCATTTCACCTACACACACACACTCCATCTTTCACTAAAAGCAGTCGATCTACAATCATTCCAGCATCGAAAACTAGAAAAGCACAACAAACTTTATAATAAAGGTTTCATTCAAAATTCGGAAGTTCAAGCTAATTTAATTTTTATGTATTATATAACCGTAAATATTATATATATAAAAAATTATAGAAATGATTATAAAAAACATTTTTTCGGAATACTTTTTCTTTATAGTAACGAAAGAAGAAAAAAAACTTACTTTACCAGTAAGAAGCAAACTTTAAGTTTATTTCAAAGATGTTATCTCAAATTAAGAAATGAGGCTAAAAAACTTACCACCTGCCAATAAAAGCAACGTTCTCCGAGGACAACTTTTGTTTTAGATTTTTTTCCCCTTCATCTTCTTCCCCGACCACTTTTTCTCGGTTAATTTTTTTTCTTTTGCTTCTTTTACAACTTTGCTTGATAAAAACTAATTTATTTGAAAAGGAAAAGGGAGGTAAAAGAAACCGGAATGATTTCCCTCAAGCAAATCTCCCTTAATAATATTGAGGAGATGTATATCTAGTGGAAATGATAAATTAGTGGAGAAGCTAAGATCCCTGAGAGGTTTCTATCACAATGAAAGCCTAATTAATCACCATTAGCAAGTAGTTAGTGTGACCAAGATAACAATGGGAAAAGATAAAGTTATATTGACAGTGTGTGGTTTCTTCACATATTATATTTGATGAATGCAATTAATAATGAAGAAACAGCACTTTTATTTAATTTTCACCGGCTTTTTTTTATTATTATGATTGAGAATTGAATATCTGCAAACCTCATTACGTCTCATCGATCATTCCTTGAATTTTATCAATAACTTCACATACATCTATATTCTGTTTGCCTCTTAGAATACGGGTTATCGTCTCTCTACCTGAGGCCAACTACCATTCATCATGCATTCAGTAAGGATAATGAAAAATATTCTGCAAATGTTTTTTTTTTTTTTTCGCATCTAAATTTCCTTATATTGAAACTTTGAAATAGTTGAAGCTCTGTTTATTAGCTTGTATGAAGAAATAAATTTCTTTTTTCTTTCCTCTACGTTATATTTTGAAGTATGTTAGATGATCTCAATATATATATTTTCCAGAAGTTGAAGTAGTTATTCTATATATATAAGCTTAAGAAATGTTGAATCGCTTTATATAGTCTACTAATTTGGAATTTTTCTGGTTGTTTAGCTAGTATTAATAATGTTTTCTTACTTTTAACACAAATAAAAGTAAAATTTAAATTTTTGTAGTCATTTTTTATATATGTTAGAGGACAAACCCGAATTCAGGAAATACTAGAATTTCCTAGTCAAAAATAAGAACGTCCTAAAGCTTGTCGGACGTTCTAGAATTTCCTAGGCCGAACTCGAAATGATGAACATTTCTTATTCAAATCCGGAATTTCTAGATTTTCCTAGTCAAAACCCGAAGTGGTAAACAGTTAAAAGTCTTCATTTCTCATGTATTCCCGCTCAGAGTTCAATATTTGTCAGCAGAAATTTATTTCTTTAGAGAATATCTGCAAGGATAAACAAATCTCATTGAAGAAGACTCAAATCTGCGCCAGTGGAAATACGTTTATACTTATATATCACTTTAAATGTACGAAACATTATTATCTAAATTATGTTTGTACAAAAAGAATAACATTTTGTGTAATTCTAAATGTTATACTGTAAAAGTTTATCTTGCAAAAATAAATAAGAGGTGTGTAAGGAGTTGTGTTTTTTATTTTTTATTTGCGGTAATACCGTCAATACAAAAATTGTTGGTTAATTGATTAAAAACATGAATTCATTAAAAACATTATTATAATGAACATAATGTATATTTTCATTATTCGATAGGAAATAACAATTTTATTTTATTTCCTGTTGAGAAAATGAAATAAGACAAATTAAAAACAGAACTAACTCTCGTTCAATATTACATGGTTGACTTCAAATAATTGAAACTACCATTTTTTTTTTTATGGACAAATATTTTAACCCTGTTTATTCCACTGGCGCAAATTGCAGCCTTCCCCCCAAATCAAAGAAAGGATAGATCCAGTGTTGCACGTGTCAAGAATGAGCCCATATGGCTGTTCAAATAAATAAGACAAATTAAAAACAGAACTAACTCTCGTTCAATATTACATGGTTGACTTCAAAGAATTGAAACTACCATTTTTTTTTTTTTATGGACAAATATTTTAACCCTGTGTATTCCACTGGCGCAAATTGCAGCCTTCTTCAATGAGATTTGTTTATCCTTGCGGATATTCTCTCAAGAAAGAAATTTCTACTGGCAAATATCGAACTCTGAACAGGAATACATGAAAAATGAAGACTTTTGTTTTAACTGTTTGTCACGTCGGGTATTCAAATTTGCCCCACCCATGGAGCAAAACCGGGAATTTGCATTTTTTTTTTTTTTAAACCCTTATTTAAGGAATACACACTTTTGACATAAAAACCCATAGTTCTGATACATTAACAACTATTGAAGCCTAATAACATAATTTTAAAAGAGTTTGTCCTATACATAGAATTTTCACCTCTGTTTAAATCGAAACTTTTAACATAGATAATTAATTTTTAACATTATTAATTTTAATAAAGAACAAATTATCTTCAAAATATCAAGATTATCTTGATACATAGTTTCTATTTTATCGATATATATATATATTTTATTTCGGTATAAAAAGATAAATGAATTATTAGATCAGCATTTCCCGAACTATGTTCCACAGAACACCAGTGTTCCGTAAAAAATTAGGAAAATTAATATAAGCTTCATATGATTTTAAATGCTAAATTAAAACTGGAGTCGCTAGTTTATTTTACTATTTTCAAGTGCTTTATTTTACATAATTACAATTTGATAATAAATATTTGTTTTCTTTTTTAACTCTTATAATTACTTGCCTAATTTATTTATTATTAATATCTACCTATAGGGGAAGGTGAGACAAAACCGGGTATCTTAATTTTGATGTCGCATATTTTTTTAATTTGAACATAAAAATTTTAAAAATTATGTTATTAGGCTTCAATAGTTGTTAATGTATCAGAACTGTGGGTTTTTATGTCAAAAGTGTGTATTCCTTAAGTAAGGGTTTAAAAAAAAAAAAAAAAATGCAAATTCCCGGTTTTGCTCCATGGGTGGGGCAAATTTGAATACATGCAACAGTCCACATTTTCAAAATTTTTGTTTACAAAAATTAAAAAAAAAAAAAAAAAAATGCAAATTCCCGGTTTTGCTCCATGGGTGGGGCAAATTTGAATACCTGCAACAGTCTACATTACAAAAATTAAAAAAAAACTAATTTTCTTATTTTAGCAACAGAAGTCACATATAAATGTGACTTCTGCTGCTAAAATCATTCAAGTAACAGAAGTCATTCTCTTTGTCTGTATTTGAACAAGCCATATGGGCTCATTCTTGACACGTGCAACACTGGATCTATCCTTTCTTTGATTTGGAATGTGCATATAGTTTGTTACAAAATATACAGGCTTCAGTGTTTCTTCCACCTCTAAGGACGATTCTGTATTTTCAATGTTTTTTTTTTCACTTTTCTTAACCTTCTTTATTTCATTTTCTTTCTTTTTTTCCTTTGCTTTTATGCTTTTTCCTTTTGTGTCACTGTATTTCTGTGGTTTTAAAAAGGTTTAATTTAAAAGCTTTCTTACCTTTTTTTCGGGTATACTGACTACTGAGGTATGGATACTACCCGGTTTTGCCCCACCACGACATGTTTTAATAAAAATGGCATATCTACATTCAATGATGCGGTAAAATATTGATTAATGTGTTAAAATATTTCTTAAAAGTTAACGAATACAGAGGTATATTTATTGATAATGATTCTTCGTGTATATATATGTAGGGCTGCCATAATTTTCTGGACATAATCCAGGACGTTTATACCGGAGAACTTTTTTCCCTTTCTTAATTCCGTCATGCATATTGTTAATGATAGTTCATCAAATGAAATAAAGTCATATTATATTTACTTAATTATTTTATTTAAATAAGAGGAAAATGTACAAACAACATTACAAAACAACTTTAAAAGTAAAATCGTCACTTTCGTGGCTGTGTCCAAGTTTACATTACAAAACAATTTTAAAAGTAAAATCGTCACTTTCGTGACTGTGTCCAAGTTTCGGAGAATCATTGCCAATGTCTAGTCCAGTCAGCTGTTTCTTTCGCTCATCTGATTTATCTTATTGCGCATGCGCAATATTTGTGCCTGTGGCGCTCGGCGCGAGTGCTATTTAACACAATAAAAGAGTCGATGGAGCTAAATAAAAAATGTTGACAGATATTTGAATGAAGAAAATTTGAGATCCAGGATATTTTAAAGCCCCGGACAAAATCCCGGACGACTATTGAAATCCAAGACAGTCTGGGCCAATCCCGGTCGTATGGCAAGCCTATGTATATGACACTACAGAGTGGTATATGTTAATCACAAAATCGGAATATTTCAGCACAAAAATTTTAAAACATTTTAGCAAAACAACTAGCGCGCACCGTCATCTCCAATTCAGTTCCTACCGGCATAATCGTGATTTAGAAATATTTTATAAGTCCTACCAAAAAATCACTTCACAAAAATTAAGAGAAAATAAATAAAAAATTTAAAAATTTAATAATAAATGGAGTTAGGAAGTCTAGGATAGGAGTCTTTTTCTTGATATGTTTTCATTATAGTTGGTTACGGCGTGTTTCCAGGCCGTCGAGAGCCCTTCCTTGTCTCTTTCATTCACTATGTTTTCGTGTCGGCTTTTCTCGTATATGATCATCTTTTCCGTTGTGTATATTATAATATAAGTAACTATGATACATGAGTTGATAATGGCTTTAAAAATAGCCGAAAACGTTCCTCCAAACAAAGTTTTTTAGATGAACTAAGACTTTATGGACTGCTCACAAGTGCTGTAATTTCATTTTTATAACTATCTTTAGTGTAATTCATTATCATAGTTTTATATTTATTAGTTGGAAGTAACCATGTTTTTCTCTTATCAGCCTAAATAATAGTAAAACTTTATTCTCTTCTCAGTTAACAATAAAATTAATAACAACTTTAGTTTTTCAGCAAACATTTCAAAATTCTATTCCTGACTTGTGTAAAATAAAAGACTGGTTAGTTGTTTCATTTATAATGAACTTTATAGCTAAGTTAAATTTATCTAATAGATTAGTATCTTTTAATTGACTACAGTTCTTATAGGGTATAAAATATGAGAGAAATATTTTAATATAACTTTTGCAGATTCTTACACAAATAAGTCAGCATAAATTATAATGACTTTTGAAAAGTCATATTTCAAAATTCAATTCAAGTTGTTATTTTGTTGTTCATAACTGTATCTTTAAAATATGAAAATTAGAGAATTTTAATTTTCATATTTTAAACATTCTACAATTTAATCAAAAAATAATTCAAAATTGGAATATTATATATTTAAAAGATTTAAAATTCAAAATGCAAAGTTGCAATATTCAAAACCTAACAGCTTTCACGATTTTGCAAATCTAGAGTCCGACTTGAGCTCAGATCTTTTTACTATTTCTGAAAATAAAAATCTAACACTAAATCTACCGTGTACACAATAAAATAGAAACAAACAACTGAAAAACTTACAGTTGTTAGAAGTATCAAACAAGTTTTAGAAATAAATAACAAAACAGATTTATGAAACTAATACTAAATAAGTTGAATAAATTCCCAAAACAAGTAAAGTTAAATAATGAAAATAATTTATTAGACTCCAAAAAAATGTTAAACAAAGCTTTATTTAAACAATAATAAAGCACAAAACAAGTTACAAAAATCCAAATAAGTTTAATCAAAAATCCAAAACAACACTAAATATAACCTTAAATAATAATTAAATCTACTTCCTCCACTCTCCAATACAAACTCAAGCACAATTTTCGATCTTACAAGAAAGTCAAAAATCAGTTCAATGCAATACAAAACATCTTTCGGTGTCTTGTAACACCCATTTTTATAGTAGTTTCACAGTCCCAAGCTTGTCTCATTTACATAAAAGTCGTGCAACAAGTTCAAGTTTCTTAATTTACAGAGTAAGCAATTCATTTAATTTTTTTACAATTAATAATCTACTAAATATAAAACATTGACATGAGATCATTCGTTTATTCTCACATTGGATCAGTGGAAATGACAGAATACATGACATCACAAGCTGAGAGTTTGTTGAAAGACAAACTTCTGGTCTGTAACTCATAATTTCTAACTAATGAGATGGGGGATGCAAAATGTGAGTTAACTCTTAAACTAAACATCATACTTTAAATAATAATGAAAATAATAAAAAGCAATAATGAAGAATATAATAAAATAATAAGAGAGATTAGAGAGTTAACTTGTTCACAAAAATAGTAACAGTTTAAGATTTTATAATTATTGAAACAATCCTGTAAATAAATTTTTCAGAAATAAAACTCACTCACTTCGAACATCACTTTTTGATCTCTGCATAAATAATGGCCCTGCAGTTGGATGTGTGGAGGGATCGGTTTCAATATCTTCAAGCAAAAGAAAGTTAATGATAAATATGAGAAATCTATTTCTAATTTAAATCTCATAAAATAGATGTTTCTAATAATATAAATTACCTTCTGGTTCTCTTTCACTAATATGCTGTAAATTTGAAATGCTTTCATCTTGATGTACTTCTGCTTCAGGTAAATAACTATTTTCTGCTCTTCTGTCTATTCGAGGACTACCACAAGTACAGCACGAAAGTTTATTTCCCATGCTGTATGTAGTCAATACCTCAAGTTTTCAGTCACTGAGGACTAGGTTATCAGCATTTCAACAGAATTTTTTTTAATTTCTTCAAGCTGTAAGCTTGCAACAGAATTTCATTATCATCTTCCATTAGATAAAACTGAAAAACAAATATATTTATAATTTTTATTTCTTTAAATATAATAATA